>BQKZ01002805.1:59287-82445 GCA_036244855.1 Temnopleurus reevesii | reverse complement strand
ATAAGACTGCTAATTTGTTTTTCTCACTCAACAGCCCTATTCATACTTGTCAAAATACCACTTTAATAGGAGAATTAATAAGAAAGATATTTATCATTCATAATATAGATAAACCCAATTACATGTATCAATTTAGCTATCTGAAAGATAAATTGGCAGTAGAAATTACATTTGCTTTACAAATGCAATATTTATCAATCATATTACATATAAACCCAATAATCAAACTGGCTATCTGAAAGATAGGTTGGCAGTAGAAATTTGATTTGCTTTACAAATGCATGTCATGCACGGATGATGCAGCCCCCAAAACCCAAAACAAACAACTTTGGTTGTCAAACGAGTTCAACTTTTAGGGGAAAAGAATCAATTTGTCAGGTTTTTAAACTTACCCCCCCCCCCCAAACTAAACTCATAAAACGAGTAAGATATAATTTAGAAAGAAAAATGGCCAAATGATATTCACATATTTTTTTTTCAGGTCAGATTTGACATGCCTATGTCTGAATGAACCATGATATTTCAGGGAAAGGAGGAAAAAGCCTGATCTGGCCATTTTCACATGGTTGGTCGCTGGAAAATGACCACAATATTGATTCATTGTATCACTGTTTATTTGATTCTACAAACTTGTTGAAAATATGTCATAAATAACGTAACATTTCTAGGTTTCCCGTAGAATCAAAACCAATGCTGATTTTTCTATACGTCTTGTGCTTTTAAGTACAATGAAAGCCATTTGATCAAATATGTATGTCTGCATAATTCTCGTTGTCCATGACTGAAATATAAAAACAAAATAAACAAAAAATATTTGGTTTGATTCAAGAATGTTGAGAAACCAGTCTTATCTGAGTCTATAGACCAATTCGGTTTAGGAGTTGATTTTTATGCTAAGTTCTAACTGGAGGCTTCAGCTATGCTTGCCTATAGACTACAGTATCTCCACACTGACACAGCAACACACCTGGCTCAAAACTCAACCTATTGAATATTACTTCTTTTCATCTATGGAAGCCCCCCATTAATGGCCGCTTTTTTGTACAGTGCTGGGAAGTCAAATTCGTGTATACCTATACAGACCCACTTTAACTTAGGTGATAAGAACTACATTACTTGAATTGGGCTTGTATTCTGCAGACTATGGTAGTGTAAATGCTGAAAACTTTGCTGGGGTTTTATTATTGGGAATTTCACTCCCATAATAAAAAATTTCGCTCATTAGAAAGTGCATAGACTTGTGTGCAGGTTGTAATAAAAATGACAACCTGTCGATATATCACATGGTCTGAATTTGCCAAAATCTATAAACATGTATGCTATTTTGCTAGTTTTTGGTTATCCATTTTTAAATATTTGACAGTGCTCATGGTCAGCCTCAAATGTGGAATAAATATGTTGCATAGAACAAATGCAATAAATATTATATAAATAGAAATAAAATAAAACAACATTTTGCGATTAAGTCACTTGTGGTGAGGTAAAATGTAACACATGAGATCCACAACAAATGGATAAACTAATATTTGAGCAATAAAATGATAAGAATATAAGAAATTTCTTTTGTGACAAATATATTTTGCAGTCCATATATAATATGTTTTAAATGTCACTTAAATAAAAAAAATGAGACTAGATTTCATGTATATGCTAATGATGACCATATGAGAAAGACAGAGTTTTTTTCTTTTACTTTCAAAATTGCAATATTTGACATATAAAAAAAACCCCACAATGTCTGATAATCTTGAAATAAGTGCACTAACTTGAAAAAAAAATGTCTATATGCATATTTTGATGATCATTTGAGTGAAAAGTTATGAAAGTACAAAATAGTACATGATGCGTAGTGATGTATATACAGTGTTCTCTAATGAGTAATGAGCAGTATTAATTTGTGGCAGTTATCTACATTTCTACTACATTGTACATCCAAATTGCGTAATGAAAATACCTGAATAACCTCATACCCTTTACATTATTATGCAATATATTCTAAACATGTAACCCTGTAAAAGATATGTTGGCACCTAACATAATTAGAAGTACCGTGACACGGGGCGAACAAGGACATCAAGTGAAGAGGGACAAAACTTACACAGGCTATATATATTTACTTTTATCATATTTCATTTTTGTCTACTGTTCATACATATTGAACGATTTCTCCCATAATAGGTTCCATAGAATGATTCACCTCATCAAAAAGGAATCTTTAATGGTTTAAGTTTTATCCCTGTTCACCCCGATGTCCCTGTTTGCCCCGCGTAACAACAACATCAACATTACTTGTATCTTCAGATTGAACACTTACAAGTTTCTACAATAAATATACCTTCTCAAAACCTGCACTAACTTCACATTCTTAAACACTAAATTGGGGATGTAACCTAAAACTTACATGTACTTCTTCGAAAGTGAAAATATAAAGCAATGTACATTGTATTCTTTGGAATATCCGTTATGTAAATTCAAGTATTACTATTATTACTAATATTACTATATTATTAAGGCAAAATATTTTTTAGAGATTGTACTGTTTTGTGAGTAATGCATAGTCAGGAAAACTTGACTCTTTCCTTGGCAAGATAAATTCATTGAATGAAAGCACAAAAAGTTGTTTCACCCTCACATAGATGTTCTAAACAAAAACATAACAAAAAAATGATAATGCTGATATTGCATAAAATTGATATGGTATTGCAACTGAATTTCAAGACTCATAACAAAACCTGAATAAAATGCATTTTAACCAAAATAATGCTTCCATAATAATATGCTTTGAATGTACTGAAATGAGCAGCTGTAATCATGTAGTCATTAATACTCTCACAAACATTCCTGTATTGTAAAATTATGTTGATTGCTATTGGTGGTAAGCCGATTGGTGTACATTTTGGTTTTAAATGAAGAGAAGAAAAATAAAAGATATTAAATTATAGTTACTAAAAAGAGAACTAAAGACAAAAAAGGAGAAACATTTTCAAATCAATGAACTGAAAAGAATATTTTAAGTTGCTTTAAATATCAAATCATAATTGAGTTAGAAGCACACATGAACATTTAGTTATATTATATTAGGATTATACAAATACCAATTACCTATAATTCACCTTCCATTACACATGTAAATACCTGTACATTTATATTAGTGATTACATTACTATATCTATGAAGATTAAGAAAATATCTAATATACATCTTTTCTCTTTGAGCATTAATTTACAAATTTTGAATATATCCCAGTTTAGTTAATGACAGTGCTATACATATTGTTCTGAATATTAACTAAACTCAAATACAAAATCACCCTTTAAAGCTACACAATGTAACTTTTTTTATTGAGGCAATTGACATGAAAACTTGCATGGTAATTCACTAGTTCTTTTGATAATGTTTTTGTGTGTAATTTCATTCAGAATGAGGACTGAGCTACAGTTAACCTTGCCTAAGTCGACCTCCTATACGTCAAATATTTGCCTTAGTCGATGGTCTTTTCAAGTCCCCTTGGCCTTCTGATATTCAATTATTTTTACCTCTCATAAGTGGCATTTTCTTCAGTCCATTTTCTTTAACCCTTTATAAGTCGAAACTTTAAGTCATAACCATTTCTTCATTCGAAATAGATTCAATTTATGCAAGGTTGACTGTACAATTACCTCAAATTTCATATGACCCAATTTTAATACACAAACTCTCTTTAACATATAAACAAGTTTAATCAGATCTATTTCCATGCAGTTACGACTGCTGTTTGACAGCAAGTACAAAAATGTAACATTAATCAACAAAAAGTAAGTAATATTTGTGAAATACATAATCAATAACGTCACAAGTGACATCCATTGAAATCCAACATTGAAAGAAAGATTTGATTTACATGAAAGAGATAACATGCATGTACTTCTAATGGGACAAAGTCTTCTTTGCAAATGGCAAAATTTGACTTGTGAAATGTTGAGCTGTTTGAAGTTGACTCTACAATGTTCGAGTAGTACTCTTGTGATTTGAACAATATCTTGAGCTGTTCATAGTTGACTTCATGATGCTTGAGTAGTTTAATTTAATCTGATGATTTGAACAATATGATTCTGAGAATCTTGATTTCAATCTGGGGACAAGAGCATGAAAGTTGTGTCGTATTGCAATGATCACGAAGCCCAATCCGATGTTCTTCATCAACTTAGTGATTAGCTGCTTGCGCATCGTTGAGGGCGCTCTTGATGTTTGTCTCGTTCTTCTCGCTATCTGTATCGAAGGACAGCTGGCGAGATAACTCTGCTGCTTTCTGTTATATTGCAGGATAGAACAAAGGTGATAGATAAGCATCAGATTATAGAGACTTGACCCATAATTTTATTCCCTTCTTGCCTGTTGCAGGGTTCAAATTCAAATGTCACTTCTAACTAAATTAACTAAAATTACAACATAAGATAATTCAAATTTAAAAGGGATCTATGTTCTAAATTAAAGTTAAAACATCTTGACTACCTTCAGGGACAAAAATAGACTGCCAAATGACTACATATTATTTAAAATAAAAGTATCATGTCAAAACTGCCAAGGAAGAAGAACAAGTAGTTGGTTGCATCAGAATTTTGTTTAATCTGAGCTCTGAAACAATATAAGAGAAAGAATTGAGAGACATAAAACGTCACAATTAGATTTTTATTCCTAATAAATGTGAAAAAAAAATATGTCAAACAGGGCAGGGAGCTACAAACCTACTTGACCAATTTGGCAAGTTATAGATTTAAAGAAGTTTCTTAGTATTGAAATCTATCATTCAACCATCTTCACTGACAGCTCAGCCCAATTTAATTAACATTACATGCGTACAGCTCTTCTTTTTCTCTCTTATGTTTTGGGCAAGTGAATGTCAGTAAGTTATGACAAAAAAAGTTTTGGTAGCACCCCGGAGTGTGTTCTTGATAACATTGGTTAGAGGAGTGAGTAAGATAGGATGATTAACATGGGGTGGCATTGATTTGTAAACCATCGAAGAGGAATTAACCCCATATTTAAATGTGCTATTCGGTTGCCAAATCAAGCAGCCCATGAGGGATGTAAATAAACACTTTGATCATTCATAAATTTTGAGTAGATCTGATTTTGCTAAAATTTTAACACTTTGATAAATGTGATTTCTCCATCCACTGACAGCGCATCAATGTCTGGGTGAAGTTCCCCTTTAAATTGAACATACCCTTTCAGCAAGAGCTTTCCTTGATTCAAACTCTTCCTTGGCTAGCTCAACCTCCATCCATTCAGGTAGATCTGGGATTAAGATCGCTATGGCTGCCTTGAAAGCGAGGAAGATGTGCTGGTAGGAGGTAAAAAATTGGGGTAATAAGAGTTTAGTAATTGATATATAAACTCCGTTTGACAAGCCGAACTTGGATCTATTCTGGTAGATCATGAGAAAACAAACAATATGTGAAAATCTTTAGTTTAAGATTGAAATTCCCTTTGTGGATTTTATCTTCCATCCATGGTAGATCAGACATCAAAAGCATAATGGCTCTGAAGTTGCCATTGTAACAAGATTCGGACGAACAGATGTACACACAAAAGAAGAGATAAACAAACAATTACCCCATATTGCCCAAGGCAACATCTTCATTGGCAAAGGCGCTGCAAAAGTGAAATGAAATTTATAAGCTTCCTTGTTACCGCGGATAAGTAGCACCTTCCGGAATTACAAAGGCAGGGCGCTACAAACCCACTTGTCCAAACGTCCAGGGCAACAGAATTGAGGCATCAAAATGAAATAATCACTAGCCTAAAGGCCCCAGCACACCAAACTCGGCACGGCATCACGGCACGGTTTTTACGCGCTATCTCCCCTGTGATTGGCCAATTGTTACACATCCTTTGCGCGGAGGAGCGCGCTGACCAATAACAAGCAAGATAGCCCGTAAATACCGTGCCGTTATGCCATGCCGTGTTTGGTGTGCGCGGGCCTTAATAGGGCAAGTAATGGTTTCATGGTCCAACAAGTACACATTCTTGACTGTCACTATATTATTTGTGAGTAGACCCTATCCGGTTACAAGATCTATCACTTGACTAACTTCCATGACAGCTCAGCCCAATTGCATGTGTGCAGCTTTTTTGTTCACTTAGTTAACTTTTGGGGCAATAATAATTGGTATTCAGTCAAGGAATTTGAATAGCCACTTGCCCAAGAAGGTAAGCGGTGCATAAAATTCTTGTATCAACCCGAAAGGTAGTCATAGATTAAAAGATACTGCATTCTTACCTCAACAATGACAAATACAAGGATGTACTTTGTGGTGGACATATCTTCTGGGAAGAGGGACTGAATCTCGGGTGACAGCGCCATCAAGGCTACGTTGGTTAGAACAGCAATGATACTCATTATCTCAAACGTTATCTGCAAAACAAAGGAAGTAAAGTGTTCTATAACTTAACAGGAAGAGGGATTGAATTTCAGATTGATTGGTTGGTTTGTAACTAGTTTTTTTTTGGCGATTATCCATAAACCGTTTGGTAATTTGAGCATAATTATCTAAGGTGGACATATTTTGTGGAAATGGGAACTGGATCAGCGCTAGCTGTTATAAAAAAAATAGTGCAAGCAAATGTTTTTTTTTATAGGTTATTTTCACATTTCATAAGACGAGAGATAATTCACTTGTATATGTTTGAATTCAAAGTGATAAATTTTACGTAATGCGGTCAATATAAAGAAAAGAATACGTTACACAAAAAGTATATTGGTAGATTGTGTTGAAAAATATGCATAACAATTTATTGAAATACAACTCAAAGCCTATTAACCTATTACTTAGGGAGTAACAAAAGAGCAAACTAAGCTATAATGCCTGAAAGATAGCATCAACTATAGAGTTTACCAAATGTACCATACCTGCCATGTGCCGATGTCAGCAACAGCCTGGCCAAACGGTCTTTGACAGACTCTGCTAAGCTTGAAAGCATCGCTACGGACTTCGATCACATTGTTGAGGAGAGCAACACAGCAGCAAATGTTGATGTTCCAGTGAATCTAACTCTTGACCTCAACTATTACCATACATATGTTTTAATAAACCATCAATCTATTAACATACCTGCCAAGTGCCGATGTCAGCAACAGCCTGGCCAAACGATCTCTGGCAGACTCTGCTAAGCTTGAAAGCAACACTACGAACTTAAATCACATTGTTGTGAAGACTGTAGCGGCAGGAAGTGTCAATGTCCCTGTGAATCTAACTTTTAACCTCAACTATTACCATACAAAAGTTTTAATATACCATCAATCTATTAACATACCTGCCAAGTGCCGATGTCAGCAACAGCCTGACCAAACGGTCTCTGGCAGACTCTGCTAAGCTTGAAAGCGTCGCTACAGACCTCGATCACATTGTTGAGGAGAGCAAAGCACAGCAGCCAATGACTGTTGATGTTCCTTTGAATCTTACTTGTAACCTAACCTATTGCCATACAAAAGTTTTAATAAACCATCGATTTATTAACATACCTGCCATGTGCCGATGTCAGCAACAGCCTGGCCAAACGGTCTCTGACAGACTCTGCTAAGCTTGAAAGCATTTCTATGGACTTCGATCACATTGTTGAGGAGAGCAAAGATGGCAGCCAATATGGATGCCATCTTTGAATCTTACTCTTAATTTCACCTATTATCATACAAAAGCTTTGATATATCATCAATCTAATAACATACCTGCCATGTGCCGATGTCAGCAACAGCCTGACCAAACGGTCTCTGACAGACTCTGCTAAGCTTGAAGGCGTCGCTACGGACTTCGATCACATTGTTGAGGAGAGCAAAGACGGCAGCCAAGGGAAACACAGCAGAGAAGAGAAACACGTAGCCAAACTGAAGAAACAGCTCAAGGTAGTCATCAAATGTTCCCTGTAAATGGGAAAAGTGGTCCACATTCAAAGTTTAATTGTCACTATAATCACTATATTCAAATGCTATGCATTTTTTTGTCACAATATTCTAAAACCTATGAAGGAATTAGGAATTTAATTACGACTACTAAAGTACTTGATTTTTGTTTTTATTCAATGGTCAATTGAAAGAAGCAAACATTTTCCCTTTTCAAAGCAACACTGACTTTAGAACAATGATGACACATTTATATTTGAAATAAAGACATTGTTTCCTTCTTCAATAAAATTGTAGGAATATTGTGTTCATGTAAAACAAATCAAAAGTACTTTATAAAGAGAAAGTGTCATCCCAGATATTTTCATAATTTTAAATAATTTTAAATTATGAACATAATTTTAAATAATTTTAAATTATGAACATCATATAAACCTACCCTAGTGGAAATAATCTAAGAATTTTACTCCAGAAAATCAGATTCCAGTGAAACCAAAATTGGCCTAAAAACAGAAAGGAGCAGTATAGCATACTACAAAAAGTATGAAGTAGATTAATTTGAAAATAAAATTATACCAGTATTTAATTTCATTTTTACTCCATGGCATCAGAGACACTTCAAACAAAATTTACAGATTGGTGAACAATTGAACATTATGGGTATTGATGATATTTATTCAAATTGAGAAATCTAAAGCAGGTTCACAGAGTTGATAAAGAAATATTCCATCCATTCTAGAAATATTGCCAAACTATGTAAAAGCGATATTTACCATAGCCAACAAGAAATAATCTAAACAAAAACACCAATCTATGAAATATAAGCTCTGAAATATGGAAATGGAAATAACTCTACATATATTTCATTTCTTTGGGCATTCTTTATATGTTTGACTTATTATTTCAACGGATACAGTGATATAACATGTTTAAAGATTTTGATTGAAGAATAACTTCCAGAATTATTATAAAACTACCTTGTCTTAGAAAGTTAATGACTCATAATAGAACAATTCCAAATACAATGAAATAAACACAAGCCAATAATTGAAATGAATACAGGCTATACTATTATTTAGAAAGGAGTGAAATCTTGTATCTGAAATTAGAAATACGTTAAAAGAAATTCGGTCCAAAGTTATTGAATGCTTCAGATCTACTCCCAAAAGATCTATGATTAAGCTAAAAATTCTTACCGGCAACTTGTTGACCTTATGTATGAGAAATCAAAATGATGACTTCACAGTTAAGATTTGGGTATAAGCTGGTTCAATATAAAATTACTATTCTCTTTCAATAAATTTGGTTTTCACCATCAAATCTCGTCATTGATAAAACGTAAAACTTTATACATGCTGTCATTTCAATTAAAAATTCAATCACATTTGCTTGAGTGTCCATCCTACATTTAACAACAATCATCATCATCAACATCATCAAAATCATTATCACCATCATCATCATCATCAACACCACCACCATGCACCATCATCCTCATCATCAACACCCCCACCATACACCATTATCGTCATGTTCATCCTCCTCTTCACTTCCTCCTCCTCCTTGTCATCATCTTCTTCATCATAATCCCCTTCACTAATTACAATTACTGCTATCCTTCTGATGATTATCATCGTCATTATCATCACTATTCTCATCATCTACTTACCGGATAATGGTCCATCTTGCTCTGGATAGCGACCAGCTGTGCTGCACCCTTCCTCAGCTGTTTTGTCGGAGATCCATCCTCCTTCTTTGCCTTCCCATCATCCTCGGCCTCCCTCCCTCGCCAGAATCTCAGGATGAGGTACGGCAGAGCCGTCTCAAGGAATTGCTCAATGAATTGTTGGATGATGAGTAGAGTTGAAAGATACTGCCAATAACAAGGGAAAATAGAAATAGTCCAAGTAATGAGTTGTTAGAAAGGATTGGATATAAATCTGAGGAATTATCAGGTTTACAAGTAAGAATCAGATGTTAGATTTCAATGACATGTAGGGGCTGTAATATAAAAGATGCAATTAAAATTAAGATAAATATTTATCATAAGTCTATTGCAATCATGTACCATAAAGATCTGATTAATTGACAATCGTATCTCTTTTATGTAACAGGTCCATAATCTGGCACTGATATAATTAAAATAGTGCATATGAAATCAACATGCACTGTCAATTGGCGCTTTTTCAAAATTATGGCTAAACATAATACAATTATAAAATTTCCTTCATCACTAATCATTATCATGAGTTAAATCATCATTACAAACTTAAAAATACATTTGGAATATATAAATGTAAAACCACCAAATAACAAATAAAGAACAGAGTCAACAATGAATTTGAATCCGGGTACTAGATAACCNCTTGAGAATATTTGATGACTTTTATTGATCTCATTCATCTCAAATCAACTGCACACAGAGTAATTGGTTTTAGGATGAAATGTGATAGGCCAATAGGTTGGATTAACTTTCCAGTAGAAAGTTGATATTGTTACAAAAATGTTCCTTCTTTTAAAAGGGAAGAAAAGAAAAACCACAGCTGAAACATCTGTCAAACAAATATTGTATTATTATTTGAATTGAATAAACAAAATCTAATAGATATCGTTCAGCCAAACATCACCTTGATAGAGATTTGGGGAACAGGGCAGCTGATTTAGAAAAAACTACACTGATATAGTGCTGATAATATTCCCTTTCAAGTACTTGTTAAAGTGTGATTGTCTTTATGGAAATTTAATGCAACAGAGTTCTTATGCAGATTCTCCAATAATTTACATGAACAACTTATGGAATCGGATCATCTGCCAGCACATATCTAACAGCCACTCACCCCAATCATTGAGAAAGCTTGCAATCTTGCGATAGAACGAGTTGACGATGATGATGACGAGGGCGTAAAGCACGCTGGGCACCAGCATCACAAAACCACCGACAGTTGTCGTCACATCAACCTTTGAATCAAATTGAGTTGAAATGTTTTATGAAATTTCTCTCAGCCCCAAACTGAATGGTAAAATCTTTTGCAATAATGCATATACATGTACAGCGCCAGTCAAAATTCTTTGCTTCCTGTTTAGGGGGATAATTTTGAGGTATTAGTTTTTTGCAGTTGGTTAGTCCATGAACATTTTCGCGGGGTATTGAATTTGCGGATTTAATCCATGAAGAAAAGTATAATCTACCGAGCTGTCTCATAGTGATTTTTCAAGAAACAGAAAGGGATTACTGCTATAAAAGAATGCTTTTAAATGCTTATAAATAATGACTGATAAATCAAGAGATTATGATTAGAAACTCAAACATACACAGCGCTATTGTCTTACTTCAAATCGCACTGTGTGAGGTACTGCGCATTTTAACTTTTCATACAAATTTGTAAGGATTATTTTCGCAGGTTTATAATTCGCGGTCGGTAATTTCACGAAAAGCGCGAAAATTAAGCCTCCGCAAAAATTGTCCACTATACAGTATCCTTGTAAAAGCTCAGAACAATTATGGTACAGTGATCTCATTGCCCTGAGATTTATAGTGATGAAAAATTTGCAGTATATCTACTTTAATAATACATAAAAATAAACATATGATACAACTTGAATTTACGAAGAAATATCCATACCTAAACATTATTGCTCATCAAGAATTTCTTGTACCAGTGATGGATTCAACAAGCGAAAATCATTGACAAATAGATACAAAAATTTTAGCACACAGATTTTTGGACCAATTCGAAAGATTGGCATGTAGTTATTTTCATGTTTTTTAAAGTGAATGTTTGTACATGATGTGCATCATACATAGTGAAAATTTTTGCAACACCTAGGGGGTGTTGCTCAAAATCAACTGCAACATTGCAATTGTTACGCGCATTCTCATTTGCGCCAGGTATGCGCATTTAACAAGATGCCAATGGAACATTGATTTTGATTGGCACGTTCCAATCAACTGCAACTTGCATTCGATTGCAACTTTGAGCAACACCCCCTTAGACAGTGAAATTCTCAAAATATAAACCAAACTGCAAGATTTTCCACTTATACTGTAACTGGACATAAAACTTGATAATTCATGGATAAGTAAGTTTAGTAGTTACAATCTGCGCATGAGCAGATAAAGGTCATTTGAGACAAAACCATAATAAATGTTTCATTTTCACTGGGTTAATCATCGACTGAAGCAATGATTATTCACGCATTCATGTCACTATAATCTACATTAAGCCCATTATGCAACAGGTTTTTCATTGATTGTTGGTTTTCAACAGAATACATTCCCAAGCAGTACAGTTCGTGAACTATTCATTGATGTTTAATTTCAGTCACCTGAATCCTTTCATGGATTTTGAATTGAGACGGGTGCTTTGTTGAAAAAGCCATCATTTGAAAAGATAGAAGTAGCCTCGTCTACCTATTCTAATGAAAAAAGAAAGAGGTCATTTGGGACAAGATACTTCGGTTTATCCCCATCTCGTCCAATGGCATCTCGTCCAATGACCGNACCAGCGATTGGTTATTTGGGAAGACATTTAAAAATATTCTACATAATACAGATTGCTTTCATGCACATGAAACAGGATGCTTGTATTTTGTTTCCTCTTTCATTCCATCTAAACTAAAAAAAAGAGTCATCTTCAAACTCTTGAGAATATTTGATGACTTTTATTGATCTCATTCATCTCAAATCAACTGCACACAGAGTAATTGGTTTTAGGATGAAATGTGATAGGCCAATAGGTTGGATTAACTTTCCAGTAGAAAGTTGATATTGTTACAAAAATGTTCCTTCTTTTAAAAGGGAAGAAAAGAAAAACCACAGCTGAAACATCTGTCAAACAAATATTGTATTATTATTTGAATTGAATAAACAAAATCTAATAGATATCGTTCAGCCAAACATCACCTTGATAGAGATTTGGGGAACAGGGCAGCTGATTTAGAAAAAACTACACTGATATAGTGCTGATAATATTCCCTTTCAAGTACTTGTTAAAGTGTGATTGTCTTTATGGAAATTTAATGCAACAGAGTTCTTATGCAGATTCTCCAATAATTTACATGAACAACTTATGGAATCGGATCATCTGCCAGCACATATCTAACAGCCACTCACCCCAATCATTGAGAAAGCTTGCAATCTTGCGATAGAACGAGTTGACGATGATTATGACGAGGGCGTAAAGCACACTGGGCACCAGCATCACAAAACCACCGACAGTTGTCGTCACATCAACCTTTGAATAAAATTATGTTGAAATAATAATAATAATAACAATGAATTTTTTTGATATAGCGCTTACCAATCGCTCTAGGAAAGTCCCTAATCGTTTAAAGAGAAGGATGAATAGAGATATAGAATAACTAATATTTTTGCCCTTTACATGGATAATGGAATAAGTTAATAAGGTATTATAAGAATAGTAAAGGAAAATTGTAATTAACGGTTCGGTAACATCAAATAGGTTTGTTGTAAGAAATGTAAAAAAAAATGTTTTATGAAATTTCTCTCAGCCCAAAACTGAATGGTAAAATCTTTTGCAATAATGAACATACAGTGCCAGTCAAAATTCTTTGCTTGCTGTTATCACTGTAAAAGCACAGAACAATTACTGTATAGCGGGATAATTTCACGGTATTAATTTTTCGTGGTTGGTTAGTTCATGAACACTTTCGCAAGGTATTGAATCCGCGGGTACAATCCATTAAATAATGTATGATCTCACACCCTAACTAATACAGATTTTTCAAGAAACAGGAAGTGATTACTGCTACAAGAGAAAGCTTTTAATTGCCAAAAAGTATAAAGAATGACCATACAATCACAGAATCACAGTATATTCTGGGGATTATGATTAGAAACGCAAATGCGATTGAAACATTGAAATCGATATTCTACCACTTCAAAACTCAATTTGTGAAGTACTGTATATATTAACTTTTAGTACAAATCTTTAAGTATTATTTTCGCGTGTCTTAAATCCGCAGTCAGCCATTTCACCAAGAAAAGCGCAAACATTTTACACTATACAGTATTGAAACATTAAGTTTCAATTTCACTGAGTTAATCATCGACTGAAGCAATCATTATGATTATTCACGCATTCATGTCACTATAACTTTCATTAAAGCCAATTATTTTACACATTTTTCATTGATTGTTGGTATTCAACAGAATACATTCCCATGCAATACAGTTTGCGAACTATTCATTTATGTTTTATTTTAGTCACCTGAACCCTTTAATGGATTTTGAATTGAGAAGGGTGCTTTGTTGAAAAAGTCATCATTTGAAAGATAGAAGTAGCCTAGTCTACCTATTCTAATGAAAAATAGAAAGATGTCATTTGGGACAAGATGTTTCTAAGGCAACTCCGAACTGGCTTATTCACACTATCCAATATTTCAGTGACAATTTTTGCGACACCTAGGGGTGTTGTTCAAAATCAACTGCAACTTTGCAAATTGTAACGCGCATATTCATTCGCGCATGGTATGCGCATTAACAAGATGCGCATGAAACAATTATTTTGATTGGCACGTTCCAATCAACTGCAACTTGCAATCAATTGCAACTTTTGAACAACACCCCTTTAAACAGAGAAATTCTCAAAAATAAACCAAACTGCAAAATTTTCAGCTTATACTGTAAACTGAACATAAAACTTGATAATTCATGAAAAAAGCCAGTTCATTACAATCTACACATGAGCAGATAAAGGTCATTTGAGACAAGACCTGAACATGAATGTTTCATTTTCACCGAGTTAATCATCGACTGAAGCAATGATTATGCATTCATGTCACTATAATTTACATTAAACCCATTATGCAACAGGTTTTCCATTGATTGTTGGTATTCAACAGAATACATTCCCAAGCAATACAGTTCGCGAACTATTCATTGATGTTTTATTTCAGTCACTTGAATGATTTCATGGATTTTGAATTGAGAAGGGTGCTTTGTTGAAAAAGTCATTATTTGAAAACATAAAAGAAGCCTAGTCTACCTCCTCTAATGAAAAAAGAAAGAGGTCATTTGGGATAGATTTTTCTAAGGCAACTCCGAACTGGCTTATTAACACTATCCAATATTTTGGCATATAGATATGTTCCCAATTTTGGACCAATTCGAAAGAGTGGCCTGTTGTTATTTTAATGTTTTTTATTTACAGTGAATGTACATGTTGCACATCATACATAATGAACATTTTTGCGACACTTAGACAGTGAAATTTTCAAACATAAACCAAACTGCAAAATTTTCGGTTTATATTGTAACTGAACATAAAGCTTGATAATTCAAGAATTCACACTATCCAGCTACCTTTGTCTTGAGGAGATCCTCAAACCAGAAGAATCCAAGCATCATGAGGAACGCTAGACAGAGGAAGACGACGATGATGGGGGCTGAAACACAGTACTTCTTGTAGAAACGGCTGGATTCTGGGTAGCGGGGCTCTCTCCGGCCTGTCACTGGGTTGGTCCCGATTGGTCCGTGGTACTCTGCTCTGGGTTCTTCAAATTTTACCACTCCTGAAAACAACAATCAATAAGATTATAGATGAAATGCTAATATTTGGGGTAATAATAATAATAATAATGATCAGTTCTTATATAGCACATAACACATAGTCATGGCATGTCCCTATGTGCTACCAGAGCAGAAAAATAAATAACAGAATGGAGAATATATATCTGCTTTAAAAAGCAAGAAAAATGGGTATTCTAAAAGTAGAGGAACAAGAGTTTATTTGAGCACATTTGTGATAAAGACATGGATAAAGACATGGTTAAAAGCGTTCAAAATCAAATGAATGTGCCTGCATGGAAATGTGCTAAATTTCTGTATGATGCAATGATGAACATACATGTAGACAATTAGATCGATTAAAAAATACAGCTATATCTGTCTAAAAACATCAAAATAATGGGGAGAGTAAGTACAGTCTAACCTCGTTATAAATAGCAATAGTATAACGAGATCTTGTTATAACAAGGTAGCTTTCCTGGTCCCATCTCTTTGTATTTGATTGTATTTTGGCCATGATATACATTAACAAGGTTTCGATATAAAGAGATAGTTTTTCTGGTCCTAAGGACCTTGTTAGGTTTGACTGTATTTGGCATACCTCCCACAAAGGGGCATTATCTTTACTCGGCCATTCTCAGTTCATACATTGAATGAAGTACTAACATCATTTACCCTAATGTTGTATAAAGCTGCAATTCAATCATTAACAATGTTTATCATTATTTTAACATGATAATTTACTTGAACGGTAATGAAGTACTTTCAAGGTAAGTTAAACAAATACTATGGGGTGTTGTCCAAAAGTTGCAATTGATCACAAGTTGCAGTTGATCGGAACGTGCCAATCAAAATCATTGTTTCATGCATGTCTTGTTAAATGCGCATACCATGCACGAATGAAAATGCGTGTTTGCAGTTGATTTCAAACAACACCCCCTATATCTGATTACAAATTTCTCTCACCATATGTCCCCCATTTGAACGCCCTCGAGTTGCATTTCCTCTTCCAGAACTCCAGGAAGAGTGTGGTCCAGAAGAGATTGAAGATAGCGAAGATGGCGTAGCCGTGGGGTAGGTGACCTACGAGGGTGTCAAGGAGGAAGTAAACGAGACCGAAGGCTGCAGGGAGGAAGAGAGCCTTGGTGTAGAAACCCAAGAAGGAGAAGTAGATGCCGATCTTCTCCCCTAAGTAATCCCTGATCATATCTGGAAAAAAAGTGGATAAAAGGAAAGCTCATAATTTTTTTTATTCTTTTATCTTATTACTGTACATTAAGTCACTTGTATGATTATTAAGGCAGTTAAAACTTACACTATTGCTTGAATATCATAGTATAGATCAGTTATCAATAAGGACCGTAGGTGGATATAATGGGCTGAAAGGGCTAGTGCATCCTGATCACTAGGTAATGTGCTTACTTGAAAAAAAAAATCTCCTCCCCTTGTCCTTCTTTTGTAAAACCATTCAAGGTAAAGAGTTCCTTTCTTGCCCCCCCCCCCCCCTGACAATAGCCGGATTGGTAAAGGTAGAATCATATCACACAATGCTTAAAAGGATCAAGATACCACATAAGCTAGAATTTTTGCTTATTTTGCAGCCAAAAATTTGCTAGAATTTCCACTCATTGTAATGCCCATAGACTTGTGTATGATGATCTTTCAAAACATGAAAACTAACCCACTAATATATAGTTATAATGTCTGAAATGTATGTGACTTAAACATTGGCTTTTACAGTAATTGCTAAGTATTAAATTTGCTGAAAATGTAAAATATGAAACAAAGTTTACACCATCAAGCATATACAATTATACAAATATTCATTTTGATCACAGTATGGGCTCACTCCATTTGTACATGTAATTGATTCCTGCTATCAAACAATCAAACATTCCAAAGCCGTTAGACAAATACAAGTATCACACCAACATGTTTGCCTAACAGTCCATAAGAGTGTTTAGAAAATCAATAAAACATCAAATATACATCAAACCACCCACCAGACAACACACACACACACCTAATATTTACTCAGTATCCTAATACTTGACATATCATAGATTACAAGCCAAGCCTTGATCTTGGCAATGCCTTTGTCAGGAGTGTTACAGAGAATGATATTTGTTAAATATCTGATGCTAATATTTCAACACGGTTGCCCATTCGACGCAAATGATCTTCCATGGAATGTGCCCTACAAAGCCACAATGAGAATAATAGATAAAAGTGATTGTAGTATCATTGGTATGAAATGATGCAGAACGTGACAAAAAAGTCAGCAAATGAATATATTGATAGTAAATACAAAAAGTAACTGGTTTCAAACATGTTAAAAATACAGCAATATGCTGTACATGTATGGAAAAAAAGAGGGAAATACTGGATGACAAGTTGCAACTGATTGACACTCGTCAATCAAAATGTATGTTTCCTGTGCATCATCAGCTATATTATGAATTCTACTTTGCACATTGAATCACAGTTGATTTGTCATAAGACCAAACATTGCATATGACACAAATAATACAGGATGTGCAGCTAGGAAGCGAGAAATATTATATCAAAATACATGCATGCTATTACAAGCTAAGATGTATATATCTTAACCACTTTCTTGTGGTTAGTAGTAATCCACTTTTTTATCATTTGGCAACTTATGCCGATTGAATGATAAAAATACAATAGTGTAGAGTGCACATTGCATCAATATGCCATCACAAAAGTATTTCATTTCACCACAATGAAGGCTTTTATGGAAATGATTCAGTAACATGATCAGCTATTAGCAATATGTACTGGTATAATTCATACAGGTTGAAACATATCCCACCAACATATAAACTTTTTATATCGTTTCATGACATCTGTGGGTATGAGTGAAAATTCCTTCTTAAAAATTAGAAATAATCACCAATAAATTCAAGGCAAGTACATTTTGGAATAAACAGAGCAATAACATTTCAATTTTTTTTCTTGTCAATTCATTCATATTTTAATAATCTATTCATTGTTTTCCAGCATTCTTCCTATCTGAATGATAGACCTTGGGCTTGTCTCATTCTCTATACCTTACTATTACAGTTGCTGCGATATTATGTTTTATACAGTGGAAACTCAGTAAAACAAGCTGCTTGGGATCAGTTATTATAGCAGTAATCTCGTTACAGTAGTTTTTTTTATAATAAAACAATAAGTTACAAAGAGGTGGGACCAAACTATAACCTCTTTATATCAGGAACATTGTTATATCAGACCTCTTTATATTGTGTTTCCACTGTATATGAAAGGAATTTTTTTTTTTTTTAATTATTATTATTATTTTTTTTTTATTAAACATCAAATCATTATATTTGATTATCAAAGCTGATAATTGAATAAGGATGGTCTGAGATTCATAAAACATTTTCAAAATCATTTTCAAAACTCACATATTAGAGAAAAAACAAGTTGCACACTTACCTATTGGTTGTCGCTGAAAGTATTTGGAATGTTTATACCAGTGATGTTCGAGTGAGATGAGCTCAGATGGTGTGTGAAGGGGGTATATGGAGTCAATCAAATCACTGGCCATCAATTTGGGTACTGAAAAAGAGAAATCATTTAGATTTGTAACAGACATTCAATATTTTTAATGCATCTAAAAGAAAAAAGATGAAAAGAATGTGCTTGTAAAAGATGATAAAACATGATAGAAGAATTGTTTTAAATGTTTTCTTCAGATATTTTAGATATCTAAATATGTTGATGATAAGATTATCTACTCAAATTAACATACATACTAAATAAAGATTAATGTGGACACCAAATCACCATATAGCCCACATCAGTATCCATTCTCATAATTGTGGTTTTGACTGTATTACTTGTTCTGGCATAATAACAGTTTGTGTGCCCAGGGTGCGACCTTTTAAAAAATTATAAAAATGTTGTATTTCTTTTGCTTGTCAGATATTATGCATTAATAATTTTAGTAGATTATCTTGCTACTAACCAATTCTTTGTTCTGCTTGTAGGATACAATCTCTTTTTTGATACTACAAAAGTATTTAGGTGCACTACATGCTGCTTCTCAAGATACTACACATGTAACGTAGAGTGGATCATCTTGTGACTTACCAAATCTCTGTTCTGGGTGCAGAATACACTTTTTTGTTTCTGTGCCTGGTACAATCTATTTTTTTTTTTATATTACATAAGTATTTAGGTGGTACAAGTACACTACATGCTGCTTCTTAAGATACTACACATGCAATTTAGAGTGGATCATCTTGTTACTTACCGATTCTCTGTTCTGGGTGCAGAATACACTTTTTTGTTTCTGTGCCTGGTACAATCTATTTTCTTTTTTTATATTACATAAGTATTTAGGTGGTACAAGTACACTACATGCTGCTTCTTAAGATACTACACATGCAATTTAGAGTGGATCATCTTGTTACTTACTGATTCTCTGTTCTGGGTGCAGAATACATTTCTTTGTTTCTGTGCCTGGTACAGTTTCTTCTTTGATACTGTGTATGCTAGTAAGAGATAGTAGACTACACGTTGCTTCTAACATCTATGTACTACACATGAAACTCTAAGTGGATCATCTTGCCACTTACCAATTCTCTGTTCTGGGTGAAGAATACACTTCTTTGTTTCTGTGCCTGGTACAGTTTCTTCTTTGATGCTACGTATGTTAGTAAGAAGATAGTACACTACACGTTGCTTCTCACATGTTGTTAGGAAACATTTGTCTGAAAGAAAATCAAAAGATTTATATGAAAAAGATGTATATATATATATATATGAAAAAGGATAAAATTCAATTCAATTCAAAATTCAATTCAAAAGATGAAATTCATGGCTCTTTCCTTAAATTATTTCTCCGATGAATATCTAATATTGAAAAAAATTTGCTCTAACTTCACTTTTCCTTTCATACAAAATAGATGGTTGAGAATTCATAATACACAATGATACCTCATCGAGTTCTAAATTATTGCATTGAAGCAGATGACAATATTTGCCCTGTAATGGCAATTTGCTGTTTTTTTTAAGCGAGCAAGAATTTAAAAAAAAGGAAAGAAATTTAACAACATTACACTTCACGAGGCTCTTCTCTGTATTAGATCTGTAGATGTATGACAACATTCATAGAGCTGTCTATGTGACTTTAAGTTAAAAAATGATGAATTCCAGAGTCACATTCTTTTTCTCCTTATTCAACAAACCACAAAATTCATTTCATACATGCATGTCAGACATGGGCCAAAGATTTCTAATAAAAAAAAAACTTAAAATTGTTGAATGATGATGACAAATGATGCTTATTGAGACTCACTGGCACTATCAAAATGGTCCCGATGTCCCCTGCTGAACTCTCTGAGGGATCCATCCTTACATTTCTTTCTGATGCAGACCTTCTCTGCTCCCTCAAGTAGCCTCTCCCTCGATGCTCCCACCTGGAGAACAGTATCTCCACTACCATTGGTCTTTGTTTGGATGGAGCTAACTAGAAGATCTGCTCCTCCCTCTTTCTCAGGAGCCTGCAGAAAATAATTTAGTTCATTAACAAGAGGAATTAACAATATCATGACATAATATATTTAAAAAAAAATTCTTTCAAGGAGCCTCTCTCTCGATACTCCCATCTGGAGAACAATTTCTCTATTACCATTAGTCTTTGTTTGGATGGAGCTGACAAGGAGATCTGCTCCTCCCTCTTTCTCTGGAGCCTGCAGGAAAAGAATTTAGTTCATTAACAATATTATTACAAAATTATATATTTTTTATTTTTGAAGGAGCCTCTCCCTCGATGCTCCCACCTGGAGAACAGTATCTCCACTACCATTGGTCTTTGTTTGGATGGAGCTAACTAGAAGATCTGCTCCTCCCTCTTTCTCAGGAGCCTGCAGAAAATAATTTAGTTCATTAACAAGAGGAATTAACAATATCATGACATAATATATTTAAAAAAAAATTCTTTCAAGGAGCCTCTCTCTCGATACTCCCATCTGGAGAACAATTTCTCTATTACCATTAGTCTTTGTTTGGATGGAGCTGACAAGGAGATCTGCTCCTCCTTCTTTCTCTGGAGCCTGCAGGAAAGAATTTAGTTCATTAACAATATCATTATAAAATTATATTTCAACAATTCTTTCCAGGAGCCTCTCCCTCGATGCCCCCTCCCAGAGAATGGTGTCTCCACCATTGGTCTTAGTTTGGATGAAGCTGACAAGGAGTTCGCTTCCACCCTCTTCTTCTGAAGCCTGAAGGAGATCAGAAGTTAAAAATTTAAAACAAAATATTAAAGGAGTCCCTTCCTCAGGGCTAACCTGGAAAACAGTGTGTAAATTTAGCTAATATGGAACTGAAACAGAGCAGTGCTGCTAACACTCACTCATTGATCTTTGAGAGTTAGATCTCACTCATTTTACCAATTTCTCACTCTCAAAGTTCTATGTCATTCTGCATGCATTTATATTGCTCTCACTTTTACTACTATTCTAAATTGTATTATCGTCTTAGATGTTTATGTACGCGAGTTTCACTCTCATTAAATATCCAAAATTGGCAGATCTACAAAGAGGATATCATAAGTTCTAATAAGAATTTTTTTCTCGGAAAGAAGGGGATCATTATTCACAATATAAAATTAGTCTTTTTTCTCCATTGCAAGCCCTTATGTAAACCAATTACACAAAACATAGGTATTTAGAATTGAAGGTAAATATACTAGTACACCCATTACCTTGAGCAGTGAGAGAAGCCAACTCCTGGTAGCCATGGAAGTATTTTGATTAAACTGCAAGATACACAACATCTTATCAGCCTCATCATCATCATCATCATCATCTTCATTGTCATGGTTACAGCATCCGCCATTGTTTGTTCCTCCATTCTGTGTACTGATATGATCCTCCGGTTGGAGCGGAATGTCCTGAATGCTGGGTGTGGTTTCAGGGTCGAGATGAGATGCTACATTGGCGTCCATCTCCCTTCTTGCTGGATCTAACTCCTCAGACAGGCTTTGGTCCGGATTGATACCATCAACTTCCATCTATTAATATTAATAGGGAGAGAGCGAAATATATGATGAAATATATGATGAACAGGCAAACTACAGTCTAACATGTAAATGAGCACTTAACAAGGAAAACAAGACATTTGTTTAAGGGAAAAATGGCAACTTATTTTACAGCTTGAGGTAGACAGAAAAATCTATCGTTTTGGAGAAGTTTTTAAACAATTCTGACATTTGAACTGTCTCCTCCATGCAATATTGACATTTGAAATAGAGATGCTGTGAAAAATGTTATTTGAATTTGATAATCAAAATGGGGTGTACGACTTCAAATGAGACTTCTGAATCAGACTAACAATTCATAGATCAACAAGACAATTCATAGTCTGCAGGAACTCCACTGAGTCCACTCCTGCATCACTATAATTGGGCCATTCTCCGAAAAAGGGCGCCAAAGGGCATTTTTGTGTCTCCAACCTTCTCTAGGTCATAAATCACGATTTTTTTTCATCAGGAATCCAGTTTTTTACTTTTATTTATACTAGAGAATATAATGAGTAAAATTAAATTCAAGTTGAGGTCACAGCACGTCATGAATTTATTTTTTGCGACAGCGTGAAATATATATATGTTGATTTTACCCATGTCTCCAGCGAGCTGTGTGATTATATTTCACGCTCCCGCTCTTTACCGTAATATCAGAACTTAATGTTTTGTTCACTAATTTATAGTACTTCCG
>BQKZ01002805.1:6439-38287 GCA_036244855.1 Temnopleurus reevesii | reverse complement strand
GGGGGGGGGGGGGGGGGGGGGGGGGGGGGGGGTTGGGCAATGGCTTAATAGAAAATGGAGGGAATGATTTCAAGTAAGACATTACTTGTGAAGAAGGAAAAGAATAAACCCTTTCAATTGATTGATTTTCTTTCCAACATTGAAGTTTCCTTTGGGGGATGGTAGAGACTTTAATTGATTTAATTTTGAAGAAGACAATATCCACTTTTCAGGATCGAAAAAAGATATTATTTTCTCCAGGGTTGTGTTTCATTAAGACAATAAAGACTTATAAGAATAAATGGTATCTGTTCTTGTGCTGAATATATGTAATACTATGAATCATAACACCAAGAAATCGTATAATTCCTTGAATACACACAGGAATTAATACAAGTCGTTCTTCAAGTCTTTCTTGGTGAAACAGTCTGTCAAACTTTTGAACACAACACATCTCATACGGGGACTTTTCTTATTAAAATGTTCTCATATACTTCTGGACATCCTTAATACAAATCTCCAAATTGCAGTTATAACTTCTTTTGGAGCACTTTAACATTGGGAGAATTCTGTTATAGTAATTTTTACTTGACTAGTTTGTTTTCCTCTCATTCCCATGGAGTACTGTCAACTCTGTCCAAGTAAAATGTCTGAAAAAAGTCTATTTATTTCCCCTAGTTGATTTTTTAAAATTAAAATTCAGCATATTTTTGGAGCCCCAAGAGCTTCGACTTAGATTTAGATACATGTAGAATTGCACTAATTTTATCTGAGAATAATTTCTCGGGGACAAAAGATCATTCTTAGTGAAAAAATTCATTCAGATTCATAATAAATTTGACCAAGAAATACCCATGTACTTTCTGTAATAGAAGGGCTGGTACATAGGGGCATCACTAGAAAGAAGCAATATACTGCAAAATGGGTTGCAAATTGCAGGCTGCAGGCTAATCAACTAGGAACTTGCAGATAATTGCAACTTTCGAGCAACACCTCCTTATTTATAATTCATGTCTGAGAGAGATGAGTACAATAATACACCAATGCAAAGCAAGAATTCGATATTGTTATTTTTGTTTTATTTCTTTGTACTATCAATACAACATATGATTGTACGCAATCTAACATCATATATAATGGCCATTGTGAAGTAACATTGCAATGTGGTGACATTACATTCAATCAGTCATTTGTTCAAAAGTATTACACATCCTGCAATATTTACTTTGAAGAAGGAAACATGAATTTCACAAAGTGGGTACACCTAGACATGCACACAATGAGATTAACAAAGTACTTTCATATAAATCACAAATGAACTTATCAAAACAAAACAATACCATGATTGGCTCTTTACAACTGGAAATAAGGAAACGGGGAACGCACATTAGCTCTGCCAAAATGAGACCGTTATCCAAGAAGGCAGGAATACAAGTGAAGAGAGACATGTTAAAAATACGGATTACTGGTCAAAAATGTAATACCTCATTATGAACTTGTTGTCCCATATTCAAAGCCTAACAAGATAGTGGTAGCGATTGAAGAGAAAATCAAGATTTTATCTTTGGGGTTGTGTAACATTCTGAAAACAGACATTTTGATATTCAAGATGCCAGAAATTTTCAATCCTTTGTAAAAATTAAAAAAAAAATGAAAAAATTTAAGAAAAAAAAAATGAGTGTGAATGTGTAAACTTAGCAACTTTCATTGCTGCCAACAGAAGTCAGTGGGAATTGGTACTAATCCTGCTTCAAATTAATAATCTTCATATATTTCACATTGAAAAGTATGGTGCTTATTTGCCAAAATTAGTAATCTTTACTTGGTTTAACACAAAACTAGACAGATCTGAGGCCCAAGTAAGTCATGATTACTAAAAAAAATTAGTAACAGTTGGCAGCTACATGGATGAACTTCTAGGTCAGATTTATTATGTTGACAAAAATTCAATCCAGTACCTTCATTTATCTTCTCTACAAACCTACTCACAAAACCAGGCCTAAACATGCGATATAAATGATCACACTCTGGGATACAACTTCTTTATTTTATTTTTTTTTATATTGTAGAGTGCATTTACAAAAGGAGATATGAAGTGTTCATCTTAATGAAAAATTACTCTACCATACAACCATGAAATTTATATCCCATATCCCGCATATTTTATCATTTAATTTCATTTAATTTATTTCATTTCAAAACAGAGATACTTGCATCAGCTAATGAATCTTTTCTTTCTAATTGCTGCGAATAATTTTTCTGGAATCGCTTCACAATTTGCGATGCATTTTAGCAGGATTGCTACACAGAAGAAGTTTTGTTTATCAACTTTTTCACTTAGAAATGTACCGTGAAGTGTTGACAATGTTTCCTCAATGTCCAAAAACTGCTAATCAAAAGTGAAAAGTAAAATTCATCCCGGGATAGGATATTTTAACGTCTGAAATTTTTTATGGCCATAATTTTGGCGCAAGATAAGCCTGAGTCCAGAAAACTTACCATCAACCTTTGCCTATATTTGACCATTTTTTAAAATAATGGGTCGTAGCCTTGTCTCTCTCTCTCAAGATAGTACACAAGGTCATAGGCAAAAACAACAACCAAAACTGAAACAAAAATGGCCATATAAACAGACATAAAGAGACAAAAACTGATTGGCCAATATGCTGCTGCTAGAATGACGATAAATACTTGCATGAACTTTTCTACAAATAGATATATTGAATTCAATTCAAGATTTACCAAATATTCCATTCTACCTAATGTTAATACAAGGAATGTAGAAACAAACTAAAAAAAAGATATCAACAAAATCAAATAAAGCTCCATACTATTGCAGATATGCCAAACGTTTTGCATGATGGGAATTAAAATGAATCACTGAACAGCGTAGCAAAATATTTTCTCATTGGTGAATCCAATGGGTATTGTTATCATTCATTCTCTCAGGAGACGCAGTGGTGTAGTGGTTCTGATTCTCGCCTTTCAACCTGGGGATCGTAGGTTTGAATCCCTCCCATGGCGTTAATATCCTTCAGCAAGAAATTCATCCACATTGTGCTCCACTCAACCCAGGTAAGATGAATGGGTAAATGATTTGGATTTTCTTCCTTGAAAAAAACTTATGTGCCTAACAGCTCTACTGCTAAAGCCAGGGTAATAATGCTGCTATAGTAGAGCGCTTAGGTATTTCTCATGAAGAGATGACAAGCGCTATATAAAAGCCATTCATTCCGATTATTATCATGATGAGAAAATATTTGTCTCAGTTGTTTGGTGATTCATTAGAATTTTCTATTCTTTTGCATATTTTAGAACAGTTTGGCATATCTGCTACTATTTCCCTAAGGGTTGCATGAAAAATACCAGATGTAAAAATCTGTAAATAATATCACAGCACTCTGGGATAAACACTTTTTTTGTTATCTTTTGTATCTTTTTAACATAAGGTATTAATTGATGTATGATAATACTGACATTGTACAAAATGTATGAAATTTAGCTTTCCAACAGAATGATCTTGGATGCAAGTTATAATATTTGCAAAGAAAATTACTAAATGAATCAAAGTCTTCACATACTGAGTAATTAGATTGTACCATCTTTATTTCGATGAAATATTTCATCTTTCTTTATTCAAAGAATTTATGTTAATTCATGAATAATGACCATGTGTCTCTTCAAATCAGATCTCAATGCAATTTACTGCATAATTGCATGCAAAATTTCATGCTTGGTAATTTCAAATAGAGTAAGGTTCAGGGGGGTGTTTCATCAAGATTTGTCGCAGAGACAATTAGTCAGCAATGACAAATTCCTTGATTGTGATTGGATGAAAAGCACCATCACTGACAGTTGCTATGGGAACTGTCAGAAAATGACTCCTTGTCGCTGCGACAAATCTTGATGAAACACCCCCCAGGTGTATATTATACCAGGGTTGCAACGCTTGTACAAATTTACCCTTTTCAAATGTATATTAACAAACTACCTGCAGGAGAAACAGGGAAAACTGCTGGATTTTACAAGTCTAATGGTCATATACATTTCTGTTTAGTTGATTTCATGATTGCTTGAATGATTTAATGTAAAAAAAATGAACAATTACATTTGATCATTGGCTACATGCCTATTGGTCATGTGAATGCAAAATATCAATAACTTAGTATAAAGAAAAATCAGCTATGAAAGTATCAAATTATTCCTATGGGTTGGAAGTTAATAAAAACTTTAATTAAAAAAAGAGAAAAGTCCTAAAAGTATTGATTTCAGTTTGGCCAAATATACAAAACAAAATACATGTAGCAAGAGACACTTACACTTTATAAACATTAGAATAAGAGAACCACATATTACAATATAACTTCTTTACTAGACAATTTTAAAAAGTTCTGCACATAATCTAAATTCTTCAAATCTAAATCTTATACTCTGTACATTGCAAGTTATATAAATCTATTTACAAAAAATGTGTTATGTACAGACAAAAAGAAATCAAGGCATATGGTCAAAAATCTATTTACACATTTTTTACAAAAACATAGAAGCATTTGAACTTATCAGTGGTATAAGAAATATTTACATTGTAAATAATGAGTATACGTAAAAAAAAAAGTTAATTTTGGATATGATCTTGAACATATATTGTGATGGTATTTAGGAACTTCTGGTAATACGAGCCCGAATTTCTTCTTTAACTTGTGCCCTAAAATCATATTGACTTAGGATGTGTTGCTAGAAAATTGCAATCATTTGCGAGTCACAGTTGATCGGTACGTGTCAATCAAAATCATTGTTTAACGCACATCTTGTCGGGGAAAAGATGTGATCACTTGCAACTTTCTAGCAACACCCCCTTATGCAGGGGCTCAACTTCGACAAGTTTCACTTAGGCAGAGTTACTGCATAATGCAATTTGTATGCTTGCTGAGATAACAACATCATATTGTCTCAGCAAAGGGAGTAATTTTCCTGGTATTGATTCACAATTTGCTATGCATTTGAAGAAGATTGCTATAAAAAGTAAGTTTTGTTTAGCAATTCTTTCACATACATGTAGAACTATACACGAAAATGTTAACCATGTTTCCTCAATGTCTAAAACTGCTAATCTAAAGTGAAAGGGAAAGTTACTCCCTGCTGCGTACACCTCAATGCAATTTAATACCAATCCATTACTCAATCATGAACACTGCTTTTATTTAGCTTTCACTGTCCAGCAGTGAAATAGGAAAACATCATTTACAGTAAATCTTATCATCCAAAATGTCCATTCCAGCTTAATAAACTCGATTGGTTTTTAAAAGAATATCATAAATTCTAGCATTGAAAGATTGTTCGAGCCAGGAGAGATATTCGAAAATTTAGAAATCGTTAAAGACACTGTCACACATTGCAGTTGCACAATTCAAAAAATTCTCAAACCAAGCTGTCTGTCCTATCTAAATATATTCAGATAGATGAAAAAATCAACAGAGGATCCAACAATAAAGAAAGTTATTCATGCACTATCAAGATATCTATGTACATTGAATTAAAGCGTCAGGATGACGCATTAATTCCTGTACAAAGCCTATGGAGGCAACGTTTTAGATTTTCGCTTGTTTCAAGCACTAAACGTTGATTTTAAAGCCTAATATTTTCCCAGATTAGTTTATATGCACCATCAACCTTTCTGATATCCTCTAGGATCTGGCAGTTGAGAATTTTTTAAATGAAAACAATGTTAAACAAATCCTTTAATCAGGAAGTATCTAAAGTGTATTAAAAAGAATCTTGGGATAAACGTGTCCAATACTAAATTTACAATACCTAGTAAAATGTATTCAGGACAAGTGTAAATTACACCATTTCCAATGTCACTTGAACTGACACAATTATATGTATTCAACATGATTAAATAGTGTCATGTAAAAAAAAAAATTTCTTTATCTTACATGATAAGAGATGTTACATCATTTTATACATACATGTACATCAACATAAAAATAACTCCCTCGTAAATTGTGTACTAAAATCTAAGAATCAAAGACAAAGCTTTAAAAATTAATGAGAGAAATAACATAAATACTGGCAAGAAAAATACAAAAGTGGCATGCAGTTGTATTTGCACTTCTTTTTACACTATCTCTTGAAAGTAGTTGTGAATATTATTTACACAAATATATAAATCCAGACTGTCACTTATTTCAAATGACATACAATATACAATTATACCATATTGTACATTAGCTTTGTCCACAGCAGAGTTACTAATCGTTCTGGAACATTGAACATGCATTTCTTGGTGAATTTGTTTATTTCCCCACTAAAATGGCTGAGCAAAAATAATTTTTTTACAATATTTTGTCTCCCAAGCACTTAGCAACTTGGCTACAGGCATTTTAATTTCTTATCCAAAGAATATTCCCAAACTGTTGGCATCTCTGCCAACCTAATTTAGTGAAATTTAGAGAATCGTGAATCAACTTGGCTGCAGAACTACCTGCCTCCTACCAAAAACAAACAAATTATTTTTTTGTAAGAATCATATTTGTTGGAAAGAATAGCATATTGTTATCTTCCGAGCACACTCAAATATATGTTTATCCTGAAAATGTCCTATTTTCATTGAAAAATCATACTAAATATAAGAAAATCCTTCAAGTTGGCAGCTCTGATAATATATTCATGAATATTATGATTTGTCTACTTATCTAAGAATATACAGCTATTCCCTAACTTATCAAAGAGTGCTGTCATACATATCGACCTCAAAGCAGATTTCTGAATATTTTGTCTATTTTTTTTTCTCCACAAAATGGGTACCCCAAAACTAACATAATCAACATAATAGACAACCTCTCTTTATCCATTGAAAATTGGTTTATACCGTTTTGATTCACAAGAAATTCTTATAGATATTACTGCCTGAGTAAATGGCAATATCATATTTGTGCAGGGCATGCTGATATATAATGCATGTTTTGGTTGCAAGTACACTAGGGGTTCAAAAGACTGGTGTAACTTTTCTCTAGATTTTTCATTTTTTTCTTCAAAGCACCTATTTTATATAACTATTTGGGGAAATCAGTAATACAACACGGTATAGCTGAAACTATAAATTGGTAATAATGTGCAATGAAGCTGCAACTAATACAGAAAGTAAATCGGTAGTTCTACACGATACAGTTGAAACTAATACAGAAAGTAAATCGGTAGTTCTACGCAATACAGTTGAAACTAATACAGAAAGTGAATCGGTAGTTCTACACGATACAGTTGAAACTAATAAAGAAAGTAATACTGCTCAATAAAGAAACTAATAAAAAGTGGCTAGAGTCAACACAAGGAATGCTCAAATGAAAATAGATTTTTGAAAGCATAACCGGTTTCACTCAAATCCTTCTGCTCTGTGAAAAAAAAATCTTTAGGTGATATCAACATTGAATGGGAGACTCTGAAGAACTGGAAAAGAAATGCAATATAAAAATGGACTGGTTTAAACTGATTTGAAGCTAACTGACCTGGACTGAGCTTCATACAGCTGTTCATAGATCTACGCAATACTTTACAAATTAACTGTGACTGTTTCCTGCACTCAATGATAACTCCTGTCACTGCATCGCATCTGAGCAAGGGTCACAAGTCATTTGTAGAGTCATCTACAAAGAGCTTTATGAAACACAACCCTGGAGCTACAGTATTGATCAAAATAATGTGAACAGATTCCCACCATGTCCCACCAAGGCCTTTGTAAAACGCATGAATTTTTGTGGGACATGGCGGGACACTGTTCACAGTATTTCGATCAATACGTACAACCAAAACTAACTGGAAGAAATGGGGTTCATGCTATACTTATTTTGAATCACCCCTTCTAGATCTGAGCACTCGTCCACCGATAACAGTTGATTTCTGAGTGGCTGTCTGATTTGAAGTCAACGTACTGTCTAGCTTTTTGACTGCTTTGAGTTTCATGGCACCCTTACTGATAGCCTTCGCCCCTTTCCTCACTGGACTAATGGGTTTGGGATCCTCATCATCATCCTTCCATTCATACACATCGATGCCTTCACTCTCTGGACTTCCAAGCGACGGCTTACTGATCGGCGTCCACTTACTCCCGCTCTTGCTCTCAAACTTGACGGGACTGGTCAGAACCGGTTTGGTCTCCAACGGTCTGATCGCCTCCGTCCAGTTGCCCGTCGTGTTTCCTGTGGTGTAGTCCGCGAGGGTCTTGGCTTGGGTTGGTTTGGATTTGGTATCGACGAACCAGTTGATGACTCCAAGGTTGCTGGGTTTACTGTTGTCCTTGTTCGGGCTTGGGAAAGGTTTGGGGGACTCTTGCTGTAAGCTAGTGCTGTAGGAAGGTATGGGGGTACTAAGTATGTTGTCTTTCTTCAAGGGACTGGTATGCATGATGACTGACCCACTACCATAGCCCTCATTACTGTTACTCCTCCCATAGTTTACTCTGTCTTGGCTCAATTCAGCCTCAACAGGCTTCACGTTATGAAACCAGCTCTTGTTCGTGTTATCAACTTCCTGCTTGTCAACCGTGCGACTTAGAGTCGCCGTAGACGAATAATCGACAGCACCTGCTGATGAGTTCCGTTTGTGGTCCCTATCGTTTGAATGCGTAGCTTCCCGTGCAGACATCGCCGGGCTGTACGAGGGCATTGCTCCATATGTTCTACTGTGCATGGACTCTTTCCTTGAATCCTCTGAATCTGATGATAATGTTGATGAGGACATAGAGCCACTACTTCGGGTGTCATTTGGAAAGCTCGAGTCAGATTTACTTCCGTTTCCGTTGAACTCGTTCTCTAAGGGCAGCCTCTTCCTTGGAGGGGACAGCTCCTTGTCTTCGCTGGTCGCCCGTTTCCGGCTTGGGGTGGAGGGGGCTGATTTGGGTTTGGCTGCCTCCAGGATGGCCTGGATGCCTTCATCGGTGGGAGGCCATACCCTGTTACCCTCATCGTTCTGCAGGAAGATCATCAATGTTCCATGCGCAGCACGCCAGCTAGCACTGGACCTGGGTAAAAGAATAGATAGAATATACTCTTACTCATGCATTCATAGATATCAAAAGACTGCCGATGAGTCAGATTTATATCGATCAAATCAAAATTAATTCTGGCACCTCCCTGAAATCCACAGAATTCTTATAACATCCACAGCATATATACATATGAATGGTGTAACACACACTTTGTAAATAATTGAGATAAGTGAACATCTAGAAAAGAATATTTTTTAAACATATTCAAATACCCTAAAACACTCAATGAAATGCCCATATACAAAAATGCATCCCTACTTCTTTTTGTAATGTTCAAGACATCGGATTTGCAAAGGGGAAGTGAACTTCAAAATACAATATTGAACCATTCAATCATTTAATCATCAACTGGGGTAGAGCACGAGGCTGATATCAATAGACATGTTGATTTTTTAATAATATTTTACTTACTCTGGTACAATATGCTGGTTTCCACTCCTGTATTCATGTTCATATGCCGGGATCACCTCCTGTCTCGTCTTGAATCTGAGAAGAGAAAAAATGAATCATTGCATTACAATGATGCACAATACAGAGTAACCAACCTCATATTTATGAAAAATCCTATTATTTTACAAGAACAATCTTATTTTCTGAAAAATTATCTCATCCTTTTTAGCTTCTCTGTACTTTCCAACACTGTGTCTCAATTACTTAAAATATCCTTATTTTGTCTCATAATTGTCTACTTTGCAATAAAAACCCTACTCAATAGGATAAATTCCTACTAGTTGGCAGCTCTGATAATATATTCATGAATATTCTAGTTCATCTGCTGGTCCTAGAATATACATGTATATTGGGAATTATTCTATTCCTTTATGTGAAAATTTTAGTGAAAGAGGTGAAAATTGTAAATACATGTAGGCAACGTTTTCAACATTCCAAGGAAAACAAAATTCTGATGTCTCTTTCTTTTCTGATAGAGACACATGTCCATGTTGACACATGTATGGTAAAAAAAAAAACTGTTTGGGGTCTAAAATGGCCTCCCCATGGGATTATGGTTAACTTTCTCTGACTTCGTGCAAATTCTAACCAAAAAGGATAGGAAATATTAGTACAGCACACAGAGTGCTGAAGTGCAAAAATGATAAGAGAAATTCATCTCTTGAACTACCTGCTGGCTTCCAGCATCTTGAGGGCATTTGTTATTGGATCCCTCCAGTCAGGTGTGAAGACGATGAAAGACAACGGGTCCTTTGTCCTCTCGAGCAGTTTCTGTACAGAGACAAAGACAATAGCAATAAGATGAGCTGGCAATAGAGTCGAAGATGCTATTTGCAAACTGTCATCAATACAGTAGTTATCGTGTATGTCATGCCAGAACATTTTGGGGTGATTTTGAAAAAGTGTTAATAATCTCAGAAGTATTTTGTCAGCAAAAGTTGATGTAGAAATAATCTTTTCTGTGTGTGATTCATAGTGAATAACCTGTGGAGATTCTATTTACACAAAATAACCACTTGCCAATACTTGTGAGGGTTTTCAGTTTTCCATTATTTCACGCTAAAATAAATTGTATTAACAATGTAAACTAATCATTTATATCAAACATTTATTGTGCTGCATTGCAAGAGTATCAATAAGGAGGTGTCCGTGATTGTACCTATAAAAGAATATTTCATCTTTTCAGCTCCAAAATGAATTCATAAGCAATGCATTCCAGGAAAAGGGGGTTAAAAATTTTGGGTTGATACAAACATGATCAGCTAGAAGTACGCTTCGATAAAAATCTTTTACCAACTCTTGCTTATGCAACGATGGCAGCTGCTTTCTCTGAAAAGATTAGTGAAATGTAAGGTATGGGCATCCTCCTCTACGCCCAGATGCTCATCTGCTTTCTATTGATATATGCGATGTAATTCACACCATTGGTAAAATTAGGCTTTTTCCCTGAATCTCACCAACTGGGTTGTAAAGTGAATGGGATGAAGAGAGGGATGCCAAATCTTTCGGAATGCAAAATTGAGAGGGGTGTACATTTTATCAAAATTGACATTGCTTTTGGTCAGATTTTTCTGAGATATTTCTCATACATTCTCTTCAGAATATTTCTGATACCATCGGATTGAAATTGAAGAAAGTACTTCATGTTTTTTAAAGCTGAAACTTAGGGCACAGCAGACCTTAGACTTTCCATCATATTCTCCATTTGTCTCACCTCAAAGTGAATAATGGTTGCCTCCATGAGTTCCTCACCAAACGGAGGATTTGCTTCAAATGATCCACTGAATGGAAAGAAGTCCAAGATCGGCCTGCGGAATTGAGGAGATGAGTGCAAAAAAATATGCAATATCAAACATACACCTAAATAAAAATATAATTCTATTGTTTCAAATGATCTGAATTTTGAAGAGAAGTGCAATAAAATGTTGTTTTTCTTCAAATGCACACAGAAAAGAAAACATATTTCTATTGCTTTGCATGAACTACATGAATTACATGTACATGTGGCTGAGATCAATATTCTAATTCTTTGCCTGTAATAAACAAGGAAATAATGACTATTCTACATATATCATCTTTTACTTTGGCCGATGGAGGGTGCAATTTGAATAGATCGATGCACATGGAATTCTGAAAAATAACTCATACATTTCCATACCTCTACTGAAGGCTACTAGGCCTGTTTATTAATATATTCAAATTCATGCACATTTCTTACCAACTAATGTACTGTAGATACGTGGTATTCCTAAAAATTGACACAATGAAACTACAACACTCAGAATCCAATTTTCATGTCTGGCAAGCTTCAGGCAATTTTTTTTTGGTTGTCAAGAACAATCTTTGTGTGTCACTAAAAGCATAAAATTTGCATCTATTCATAAACCTGCCTGTTGGTAGCAAATGCTGCTTTCAGTGGGTAGGTATTATGATAAGATTGTGAGTTTAAGCTCCAGTCACATAGAAACTCGGACTTAACACAAGTCAAAACGACTCTCTGTTCTGTGAACTGGGCATTTATGTGACTGGGGCTTTACAGATGCCACATCTTACCCTCTTGATCCAAAGTAGCTGTCTGTATCAGCAAACGCCGAGCAGTATTGCTTGTAGTAACAGTTGAGGGGTGAGGCAAAGCACTCAAAGGTGACTCCAAAGTGTTCATTGAGAGCTTTGAAGACGCCTGCTGGTAGGGCACCTTGGAGATTGAGACCCTCCTTCTCTCCTACACCAAAGAGGGTCTTCAGGAGAAAAGGTGGGATCATAGATAGACAGAAAGGTTAATGGTATGCAAAGCGCCTTAAGCACTCCGCAGAGTGGATATGTGCGCTATATTCATTGTATCTATTATCATTATCATTATTACACGTACAATACAGTGAGATTCTCACAAGACTGATAATGTTCCAAGTCAAGGGTTTTATAAAGTCCTCTTCTCTTTATATTTCATGGCTTTTACTCATCATGAGTCCAAAGAGATTCGTTTCCTGCAAAAATTATATTTAATTATTATCATAAAGCACCGGCACCAACTTACAGTGTTGGAGGCATATCAAAAAAATTATCTAAATAAATATGTCTAGCCATCTAGCCAAATAAAAAATTATATAGAGAACTGCATAACTTTCGGATTGAGGGTCAGACCAGACCGTTGATACATTTTTTATGAAATCATCCAATTGAAGGCTAAGTTGTATCATCCCCTCTCCAAATAAAAGAGGACCTCATCAGAAAATCACAATTTATTTGGGTTGCCAACAAGTGGTTCGACCAAAATAACACCTTGGCTATCAGAAAGATCAGAGTACAGTTGATACTTTGGCACCATAATAAACTATATCCTCTTCTTAGGTTAACATCCTGTTTCTACAGAGCGTAAATTTTCTCTACAAAAAATTGAACATATTCAGAAATAAATCTCAAGATCTCAATACATACAATGTATCTCCGTACTAATTTCCCTATCAAAGATTGGATGTATCCATGAACAAAAATCAATATTGTCATTACAATATCTACAATGGCTAAAAACATACAAGGTATCTCCGTACTCATTTTCTTGATCAAAGATTGGACGTATCCATGAAAAAAAGTCAAGACTATTGAGCATTTGGATAAATGGATAATGGCGCTCTATAAATCTCATATATTATAATTATTATTACGAGGACTACAATGGCTAAAAACGTACATGATATCTCCGGAGTAAGCACCACACTCTTGGCAAGAAATTGTGTCTTGTAGGATCGTCTCGGCAGTTGAACTGGTATAGGGCATCCTGGAATAAAATATCCAACAAGAATATAGAATAATGATGAGCCAATCCAATATCATCAAAGACAAAGTTTTGAAAAGTAAATCTATCAGAACATGTTTAATAAGGTATGTTTAATAAGGTATACGGTATCCTTCATTTAATTAAGAGCAAAAATTTATTACCAGGCTAAGGGCAGATTTTCTTTTACTTAATGACTAATGCAAGAGTACAAAATAATTTTCAGACAATACACTATAAATCAACAATTATATATTTTACTAATGGGGTCTTTGATTGAAAAAATAAGAATAACAAAATGTTAAAGATAATACATAAAGTGAGGCTGTTGGAAAAGTATGTTCAACTAGATTTGCATCATTGTCAAATTTAAATCTGTCACAATAAATTCCTTCTTTATATTTGTCAGTGACTTGCATCTGATTGCACCTTTTATACGATACCCCTACATAATCTCCATGAAACCAACATATGACCAGAACAAAGTGAATATTTCTTTTACCAGCTTCATCATATGTTGCGTATTAATCTTCATCATCTCTCCCTTGTATCTTAGACAAGTGACTGATCCCTCTTCATGTACGTCAACAGTGGGCAAGCGAGGGCTCTGTACCGCCATCTGAACATTAAAACATCGCATCTTCCTGTCTGATGGTGGTCGTGTGAATGGAGGTGGTTCTAAACAATGAGAAAAAATANACAATAAATTTGGGGTGCCAACAAGTGGTTGGTGACCAAAATCACACCTTGGCTATAATTAAGATTAAAGTACAGTTGAAAATCATTAGAGTGATACTATGGCAACATAATAAATCAAATACATCATATTCTTAGGTTACAAATCTTCTACACAGCGTAAATTTTCTCTATAAAAGATTGAACATATCTAGAAATAAATCTCAAGATCTGAAAACATCCAATGTATCTCCGTACTAATGTCTCTATCAAAGATTGGACGTATCCATGAACAAAAATCAATATTGTCATTACAATATCTACAATGGCTAAAAACGTACAAGGTATCTTCGTACTCGTTTTCTTTATCAAAGATTGGACGTATCCCTGAACAAAAAACAAGACTATTGAGCATTTGGATAAATGGATAATGGCGCTCTATAAATCTCATGTATTATAATTATTATTACGAGGACTACAATGGCTAAAAACGTACATGATATCTCCGGAGTAAGCACCACACTCTTGGCAAGAAATTGTGTCTTGTAGGATCGTCTCGGCAGTTGAACTGGTAGAGGGCATCCTGAAATTAAATATAAAAAAACAATATAGAATAATGATGAGCCAATCCAATATCATCAAAGACAAAGTTTTGAAAAGTAAATCTATCAGAACATGTTTAATAAGGTATGTTTAATAAGGTATACGGTATCCTTCATTTAATTAAGAGCAAAAATTTATTACCAGGCTAAGGGCAGATTTTCTTTTACTTAATGACTAATGCAAGAGTACAAAATAATTTTCAGACAATACACTATAAATCAACAATTATATATTTTACTAATGGGGTCTTTGATTGAAAAAATAAGAATAACAAAATGTTAAAGATAATACATAAAGTGAGGCTGTTGGAAAAGTATGTTCAACTAGATTTGCATCATTGTCAAATTTAAATCTGTCACAATAAATTCCTTCTTTATATTTGTCAGTGACTTGCATCTGATTGCACCTTTTATACGATACCCCTACATAATCTCCATGAAACCAACATATGACCAGAACAAAGTGAATATTTCTTTTACCAGCTTCATCATATGTTGCGTATTAATCTTCATCATCTCTCCCTTGTATCTCAGACAGGTGACTGATCCCTCTTCGTGTACGTCAACAGTGGGCAAGCGAGGGCTCTGTACTGCCATCTGAACGTTAAAACATCGCATCTTCCTGTCTGATGGTGGTCGTGTGAATGGAGGTGGTTCTAAACAATGAGAAAAAATAGATGACGCTAGTTTTATTTCGAATGTCATGCAAAATGTTTGATAAAATTAGAAAGTATGGAACACAAAAATTGCTTAATCTACTAAATACAATTGCATTTTTCTTCCAGCAAGAAATTCCTCCGCAATGTGCTGCACTCAACTCAGGTGAGGTGAATGGGTATCTGATAGGAATATTTATTCCTTAAAATGCCATGTGGCCTGTTGTACGCAGGACTAAAGCCAGGGTAATAATAATGCAGAGCGCCTTCAGCACTCCGCAGAGTGGATACATGCGCTAGAAAAACTGCATCTATTGTTGTTATCATTATTATTATTATTCATAGCTCTCTTCGCAGCAGTGGGCTGTTGCAATGGAATTCTCACTGAACAAGCGATTGAAAATGACTATATCCACTAGTCTGAGAGGGATGGTGTAAACCAGTGGAAAAGAATAATGGATTCTCAGCTAATAAATGGAGAATGATGAAAAACATTTCTCCTAAATGGTTAACAACCATTTTATCTGATGTTCCTCTAAAATTTCACTGTGTTTCTTCTGTAGTTTGGTGCTAAGGAATGAAGAAAAACATACCTTCTAAATGGTTAACTACCATTTTATCTTGGTGTTCAGGCAGTACGTCACCACGTTTCTTCTGTAGTTTGGTGCACATATCGCAAGAAAGCATGTACACATTGGAACAGATGTTTTTTCTACACATCTATTGACCACACACAGAAAAAAGCCTGAAATTACCATACCACGTAATTTGTCTGTATAAACAGGCACACTAGAAATATAAGAAAATTTATTGTAAATAGTTGACTCACCTTCTATCTGGTGCTCCTTCAGAACATCCCAGTGCTTCTTCTGTAGCTTGGCACACGTATCACAGGACAGCGTGTACATCTTTGTACAGATATTCTCTATCGACGTCCTTGCTACTTCACACAGGTGAGGGCCACACTGTTCCTTCAGGTACGTCAGACGTTTCTGGATGATCAAACATGACATGGAAGAATATAAGTGGGACTGCAGGGTTAGACATTCACAATTGTTCTTCACTGGTCTATCATACCCCTGTCTGATCAGTGAATGAAGTCCTGTAAACGTCAATATTTTTGCATGCAGATATTTTCGTGTTTTTGGACTAGTTTGACATTTCAGCATGATTTTATTTTTGCACTTTGACAGTGTCAGTATGCATATGAATGTGCATCATACAGAGTGGAAATTTTTTGCGTGGCCAGGACCGCGAAATTCACAAAAATGTCAACTTATACAGTATTTTTCAAGAAGATGCAGATCCATTGTTAAAATTTCCTGTTGCACCAGAGAATCGTTCAATGTACCATGTTACAGCGCTTTAAATGCTAATGAGAATGGCAAATCAAGATATTTGTTCAATGGCCTGACCAGTAACCGATCACTGTTGCTGTTTCAAATTGGTTATTGAAAACAAAACTTCCAGAGCCTCGTACCTTATTTTTCAACGTCAAATACAGGTGCATTCTTTGATGTTCCCAACGCGGAATTAAAAAATTGCGAACGAGACCCATGAAAGGGGAGCTTTATGAAAGTGCACCTGTTTCTAGCTGAAAAATTCTGTACCCTCGGATCAGACAAGGGGGTTGTGGACTGGTGAAGAGTGAGGGGTCTATGTTTGGGTATTGAATCATAACAAGACCATCCTCCAATATGTGTGTGACACTATTAATGCTAAATCTGTGTTCTTCTCATATCTTTCCTATTCACTGATTCGTAATATAGAACTTTGAGTAACAAATTCAATGCCAGAAAACAAATTTGTTTATCCTACAAAACAAACAATCACCTAAATCGACAACATCAGTTCTATTCATTATTATTTCTCACAAATTGCTTTGGCATAACATCAACCAAATACATCACAGTCAACTCTTCCTAAGTCGAACATGTCTCAGTCAAATAATTGATTAAGTTAATGAAGATTTTTTTAAACAGATCATATAAAATATGTACTATTTACCTCTTCTAGGTAGAATTTTGATTGAACGGATTTCGGCCCCCCCCCCCACCCCCCCAGATTCGACTTAGGCAGAGTTACCTTTATTTCAAAACTTATTTTTACTACTGCATTTAGGACTGTTCATTTATGACCTAGCACACAATGTCACCAATCATTACTCCAACCAAACTGAAAGCAGAGACTAAAAGTAAGTACCATGCACTCGTCAATGGTGCAGTTTGGCTGCTTTCGTAGCCACTGGAAGATGTCCTCTGCATTCCACTTCACCAGCTTCCTGCTTTCTGGCGAAGCAGTCCTGGGGAGGGAAGGAACAATAAAGCCTCAATAAATCATTGGTATTTGATTTGTGAAGGCGCATATCATCTGTGGTTTTATTAACCAGAGTAATATTAGGACAAACCCCAGAGATGCTAACCGTTCCAGAATATGCATGAGGTGTAATTTCACATCATTTCAAGACTTTCATAATCAGTGAATGGCTTAGAGTGCAGTCATCAGTGTCACGTTTCTCTCATTTTTGTTCAGCTGAAGCATTTTTCACATTCTAATTTTGTCCTCATGGATATTCTGGAACAGGCAGTTGTATGGACCAAATAAGAAGAAAAAATAAATAAAAATAAAAAAAATAAAAAACAGAGTAACAAGTACATTGATAGAATATTGAAATGTGTATTGGTTATCTTGCACTTGTTTCAATGCGATTGCAACTATGGCCAGTCCATAAAATCATACATAATATGAAGGATTTAAAACCAGTTAATAGATATTGCTCTGATAAGGGTGTTGCACTTCACTATAAACTATCTATCTGAGAAATGAATAGTTGAACAAATGATAATTAAATAAAAATAAATATGGATAACATGATCTGTATGTACAGTATTGAAATGAATAGTAGTAAAGTGTAAAGAAACATAAAACAAATGAACAAACTAACTTGTGGCATGGTTGGGAACAAAATAGGATTCTAATTTTTACAAAAAGTGATCCCCAACAACAATTAATTTAAGCTAAACATTCCATAAAATAATCAAATATATAAATCCCTACATGAGTTTGAATTTGTTAAACCTACTACCACTTGTCATATAACTTTTCTATTGTCCACACAGTATATTTTGTAACAACCAAAGGGTGAGTTCCGTTTGAGAGAATAGAAAAGCATTTCACCTTGAGTTGATCATCTTCTTGGCAGCCTCAGCATACTTGACTAGAAGCTTCCTGGCTGCCGAGTGTAGGTTCGGTCTGTACAATCTGCAAGGATGCAATACATTGAGCATTTAATGGTATGCAACTGAGTGGACATTCGTTATGTACAGTCTAAGAAGATTCAATTAATATCGTGTCAATACACATCTGCATTTCGAGTATGCCGTTGAGTGAAGGTGTGTTCTGTATGGTAAATTTTTGAAGGATACATTACAACACACGATATAACAAGTCGATACATTCAACCTCCTAACCTTTCAGAATAAAAATGTGGGTAACCGTGTCCAAAAAGTGGGATGAAATAGTATAAATAGATTATCATGAACAGTAAAAATGTCCCGGTATTCAAAAAATTTGAACTGAACCTGACCTTGCATATTTTTTTTTATCCGTGGCAGGTTTCTGACTGGAGATAAAAAGGGTGGAATACGGGGCCTATCAGTGATTGATGCTGACTTGCTATTGAAGGAAATTATCGGAAATTATTGTTAGGGACAAAGTTATCATTGATGACTACGTACAGCAGTATGTTGAAATTGTGTTCTTATCGGGCTTTCGCATTCACAACGCTAACGTTATCAAGGCCGTTAGAACATTATAAGAATGCTCATGGCTGGCTAATTCTTTTCAGTTATCGTCCTCGATAACGTCCTCGTTGTGAATGCAAAAGCCCTTTGTTAAAGGTTTTCCCTTCCATTTTTAAGTATTTTGGGTCAAAGGAGGAAAAAGGAGAGGACTACATACTTGATAGGAATGTCACTCATGATCTCTCTCATCATGGAAGGCGAGACCCGGTCTGGACACTGGCTGGGAAGCATGGGATCTTTGCCTTTATCTACGACCATCCTCTCCAGTAACCATCGGTTGAAGGACTCACTAGGGGCATCGATACCTGAAAGTAGGAACAAATATAGCAACAAATAGTTGGTATACGAGACAGGGTTTGGTTGGGAAGCATCAGATCTTTGCCTTGATCTACGACCATCCTCTCCAGTAACCACCGGTTGAAGGACTCGCTAGGGGCATCGATACCTGAAAGTAGGAACAAATATAGCAACAAATAGTTGGTATACGAGACAGGGTTTGGTTGGGAAGCATCGGATCTTTGCCTTTTATCTACGACCATCCTCTCCAGTAACCACCGGTTGAAGGACTCGCTAGGGGCATTGATTGATACCTGAAAACATATTCAATATTATTACCCTTATAAGGCGTCTCCACTGGGCTTTTACAAAATCATAGCGACCGCAATTTCACACATTATCGATAGGAGAAACGATCGAGGGATATATTGGCCATAGATCCCTCCCCGAAAAAATCCCATAGGAATTACATACGCATTCTCGAAGGGCGGCTTTTGGCTTTTATATCCCTCCATCCGGGAATTTTCTGTACCCAAAATAGATTTCGGTATCGATAGGTATCGATATTATCGATAAAATTTGTGAATTTTCTCACGCACGTCATCGTAAACAAACATGGCAGCGCCGAATTTGAACCGATTCGCGGACTTAAACAACCAGCAATATCAATCGAGTTTACAAGATAAGGACTCAAATAGAACTAGACAGGCGACAAAAGGATCTGTTAAAGTTTTCAGGGATCATCTCGCTGAAAAAGGACACGAGATTGAATTTCAGAGACTGAAAAAGTGTGAAATTGCACCTCTTCTCGCGAAGTTTTATGTTGAAGTAAGGTCAAGGAGAGTGGACCGATCTCATTACAGGGAATGTACAGAACAGATGCAGCCAAGTTATGTGCATTGGTAAGTTCACTAAGTACCGGTAATTGTTTACGGATAATAATTAAAATAGTGACTGGCTTTTCGGGAAATATGACATAAAGTGCCCTCACAAGCACCATATTGCCCTCGTCTTACGACTTGGGCAATGATACCAGTTCAGGCACTATATGTCATATTTCCCTCAAGGCCAGTCACTATTATTTAAGTATTCAGCTCTGGAGTACATAACTCAACCTAATTATAAATCATATACACAGCATGTTAAAAATAAGTTGAGAAAGAGATTGAAAGGATATCTGTCTCGAATCAGATGTAATTTTCTTACTAACCTACCAATTCATAACTACTTTAAAATATTCATCATACTTTCTTATCCCTAACAAGGCCATGCAACATAATCCCCACGCAATGTTTCATGATTTTTTCTTTCAGTATTACACAACTTTTAAGACTAAATTTTTCATGCCTACTCGGTCTTTTTTTTTCACGCCAAGACCAGTTCATAAAATTTCATAGAAAATATCTGAAAAACACGATTTCATGTACAAATTATTGTTATCAATGATTTCAATGATACATTAAGAGACAGTGATCGTGTCATTATTTACTTTCTCTGCTCATACATAGCTCCTGGTACTGTTGCCTGAGTTTGGTGACGTAATCTCTCCTCAATAGCTCGATATCGTTGTGTGGTGGAGGCATAGTGCAAGGGAACCTCTCATGCATGGTCGCATTGGATTCAAGTGTGAAGTCCCAAAATGCTCTAAAACAAGAAATAAATGGAAAACATTGTGCTACAAATGACAGAGATGTTACAATATGGTGCACAATTATATAATAAGATGAAAAGATTATTTTAATAAATTGGAATTGGAGATAACAAGATATAGCTTTACTTAGCTTCTCCAAGACAGTTTCTCTGGCTGACATACCTATCCATTTCCACTACTTGATATATAAAAAGTTGCCTAACAAAAGATAGTGGTATAAGAAAGCATGCCATCTGATAAGAATGGAAGTAAAACTTATTATTAATTACATATGATTATTGCAAAGAAATTGGCCTTATTATGTTTTGCTACACAAAATATCTCCATTTCTACAATAACCATGAATCAGGGGAGTGAGAGCATCTGTGAAAAAAAAATCTGAAAAAATATAGACTGCTCAAAAATATCACTCTTTTCATTGACTTTGTATTGAAAACACCTGAAAAAAGGGCATTTAACCATGTCCCAAAAATCGGAATTCAGATTTAAATTTGAACTCTCACATCCCTGATGAATGCAAGTTGAACCAGATCAACCCAAAATTTTCTTTCGCCATTTCATATTTCGGCGAAGATCACAAATATTTTCAAATCTTAATAAGTTTCTCACTCACCCTTTGAGCATATCCTTCCTCATGGTTGGGCTAAGTGGGTGACCATCTACAGATGACTTCCTCCGGACTGGTGCCAGCCCAGGAGATCCAGCGGGCAATGGTGTTCCGGGCTGAGCTTTACCTTCTGTGATCTGAATCCCCAAAGGATCATGCTGTATGAATAATGATANCGGTGTTCCGGGCTGAGCTTTACCTTCTGTGATCTGAATCCCCAAAGGATCATGCTGTATGAATAATGATATTCTTAATTTGAGTTCATAACAAAGTATTATAATAATGATAATAATAATAATAATAATAATAATAATAATACACAACATATATATAGTGCTTAATACAAAGTGTTTCTAAGCGCTCTGTGCACGATTTCCCGGCTATAGCATGGCTACCATTTGGCGCTCACTGCATTCAAGGAATTTCTTCCTACCGGCACCCATTCACCTCACCTGGGTTGAGTGCAGCACAATGTGGATAAATTTCTTGCCAAAGGAAATTAACGCAATCGGTGGGATTCGAACCTACAACCCTCCGGGCTAAAGGTGAGAGTCAGAACCACTACACCACAGCGCCTCCACTAATACACTACAATAAGCTTTCATGGATCCTTATTATTATAATAAATGAACTTGGAAACTTGTAAAAGGTTGAGTTTGCATCTGAGTTAAGAAGTGATTATTCGTTTGTGCATAATCTGGGAACTGCTCAATTGTTTTGTGTGGTAGTATTCGCATAAATGAGAGGAAAGAATTAGTCTTTCAATTCAATATGGTGGAAAAGAGACTTCCTACGTGTTTGATATGTAACTGAGATCTACCCAAGATTGAGTTGAAATGATAGAGGGTTTTAATTTTTCTTAAATTTTGAAGGATATTTGCCAAAAAAAAGTCTATGAGTATTCTAATGAGGGCAATTTTTAAAAGGAAATTCATCAAATTCATCAATATCTTATGTTAATCATTATTGAATGTTTATGGTGAATTGAAAGCCACTGTGTGGATATATCAACGCAAACAAATGTCTATATTATTGCATTATAACTGCTGAATTTTGGCTACTACAGTACATTGCGGTTGTAACTTACCCTACTAGGTCCTGCTGGGCTTCCAATTGGAGGCATCTCCCACATAGATTGATTGGTGAACTTATTGAAGAAGTACCAACGCTGTTCACGCTTGCTCCAGAACCGTCTCCATCCCTTCTGCAGTAGCTCCATGGGGAGGTCGTGGGAGGGGTCGGGGCTCTGAGGCATCTGAGAGGGAGGCGATGTTGCACCTACTCGAACATTAAGAAAATAAACATTTGACATCTTGTAACCAATACTCAATCCCTCATATTGACCCATATAAAGTTTGCTTTTTAATTGTTTTATCAATGGACAAGCATGTAAAATTATTGACAGTAGAATCACGAATCTTAGTCATGAATTTGAAATTGTGCATTCTTCAACAAATCATGTGAAATTGAATTTACAGAGGTAGAATGATACGTTATGTACAACTTACTTTGCATGCAATAATCTAAAAATAATGATTGGATAGAACATTCCTATTTAATATCTATTACTAATGAATTCATACCCAAGATTAATTCTGACAAATCAATGATTTACATGTAATACCTTTCACGCACATTTCAAACAACAATTGAAGAATATAGTTTAAATGATGCGTTTCAAATAGAACTAACAAATAAAGAATCATCTGTTCAGAGTCTGTTCTTTTTTTTGTTAGCTTAAGTACTGCTAAATAATTGATTTGTTTGTTTCAAAGGAAACTACTGAATAAATTACAATCAGGGATATTATCAGCCCTTACCCGATATGCTGGACTGATGCTGAGGATGATGTTGGTTGCCACTTGGAGAAAGCTGCTGCTGTTGATGCTGCTGTCCATGGTGTGGAGGGAACTGTTGAAATGGACTCTGCTGCTGCTGGCCATTATCCTTGCCGCCTGGAGCCACAGCAGGACTCTGGGGCACTGGGGTCTTGGGTTGTGACGAGGACAGGTGGGGAGCAAAGTGGTGTCCAATGGACTGCTGTCTCACACTGACAGGTGGCAGGGAGTGCCTGCTAGCCCCTTGCTTTGACATGTCCATGATTTCGATCTACAGTCGGAGGGGTAATCATAGATGTGCAGTTAGGTAAAAAAAAAAAAACACACACTTGGCATAATATGGAATACATATTCTGTATTTTTACATTTTGAAATAGATTTTCCCCATGAAAAAGCAACTATGACTCCTGACTTGTTACATCTTTGTAATACTTCTTAACCTTTTTGTTTAAATTTATTCCCTTAAATGGATGTGTGAGTGATGAATGTCCCATTGATGCATGTGTAGTATTCTTTTATCAAAGTGAATTTGTCATCATTTTGATATTTGAATTTTGTCATTTGCTCAATGATTGTAACAAGAAGTTGATAAACATATAGGCCTATACAAAAACTCTACATAATATAATTAAGAAAGATTTAATTAAAGACATAATTAAGAAAGCCTGCAATCAAAGTATAGTGATAATCCAATTGTCAGACAGCATAGTAATACCAGACACGTATTGAAATTGTGAACCTACAGAAAAATGCTGTAGCACATACCTTATAACACGGACACTTATTAAAATTTCCAGTTAAAATCTGTTCTGGAAGCTTTTGGAAAAAATGTATGTATCATCAACTTAATGTTGGGTTCCCTAGAGATTCAAATGAGAACAAGTTTGATGGCTATAAGATGTGTGTGAAAAAAAGCGATGCCAAGATTTCCTGGCCATAGACATTTTTCTCTTTGGAGATCTAACAACAATTTAGTTTATTTCCATGATTGTAAATAGCTGAAATATGTTGAAAAAGTTTTTGGATTGGGAAATTCCGAAGTGTCCGGTAACTGGATTTAGCAATATAATGACTTGGTATGATAGTATGAATATGCTACGCAACATGAATTCTTTAGTGAGTATGACTATAATATTAGCCAGGTGGAAAAGGATGCAACATGCAAGTTTTTTTTCTTCTATTGGTTCAATCCTTTATGGTGATCTCATGTTAATTCGTGCGTTGTATTAATTCGTACAACTTATAAATCATCCAAAAAATGCTGATATATTCAAAATCTGATATCACTATAGTGAAGAGGGACATTAATTTGCCCAAATTGGTAATTTTCGTAAGCACGTGACAAGAAGTAATGGAAATATCACCAAAAGATTGGTAGATTTGCTTCCGTTCGCTGAAAAATACGGGTCTTGCGACACTCATGAGTATGTTTCCAATTTTCGAAAATAGATTATCAAAATTGTAATTTATAGGAATAACGTATAATATGGAGTTGATTAGCGAATATGCACTGCATCGAAGTTGTCTTCTGAGCATTCGCACTGTGCACAAGCCGGAGGCGAGTGCACAGTGTGCAGGGAAAGGAGACACTGAGATTAGCAATGCACATTCACTAATTAACGACAAGAGAGTACGTTATTCCTTTTATAAGATGGCTATTCAGAACGAACAAATAATTGGAATAATATAAAAGTGATATGCGATACACGGAGTTAAAAATGATCGAAAACCAAAGAGGTTTTGTGTCGCGATCTCGTGCCATCTGATGCTTCATGACTCGGTGATCGAGCTGAGCTGCTGTGTGTGCGAGCTTAGCTATGGATAGCTCCCTGGAATAGTTTTTGACATTTTTTGACATTGTCACTACTCCAGAGAGCTATGGAGTAGGTGCTATACCGTGCGTGTAGCAGAGGGAAATGTGATTTGAAAAGCTCCCCAAATCACGCTTTCCTAATCACCAATNTTAATTCGCGTGTTGTATTAATTCGTACAACTTATAAATCATCCAAAAAAAGCTGAGATATTTAAAATCTGATATCACCATAGTGAAGAGGGGCATTACTTAGCCCAAATTGGTAATTTTCGTAAGAACGGGACAAGAAATAATGGAAATATCACCAACAGATCGGCAGATTTGCTTCCGTTTGTTGAAAAATACGGGTCTTGCGACACTCATGTGTATGTTTCCAATTTTCGAAAACAGATCATCAAAATTGTAATTTATAGTAATAACGTATGATATGGAGTTGATTAGCGAATATGCACTGCATCGAAGTTGTCTTCTGAGCATTCGCACTGTGCACAAACCGGAGGCGAGTGCCGCAGTGTGCAGGGAAAGGAGACACTGAGATTAGCAATGCACATTCGCTAATTAACGACGAGAGAGTACGTTATTCCTTTTATAAGATGGCTATTCAGAACCAAAAAATAATTGGAATAATATAAAAGTGATGTGCGATATAAGGAGTTAAAAATGATTGAAAACCAAGAGGTATTGTGTCGCGATCTCGGGCCAACTGATGCTTCATGACTCGGTGATCAAGCTGAGCTGCTGTGTGTGCGAGCTAGCTAGCTGATAGTACTGTTGACAGTGTTGTGATAATGAAGTTAGCGGCAGACCATTCCGATAAAAAGAATGTCAATTCACACTTTCATGTAAAGTATTGAGTTTAAATCATATTCTAATGGAATATTTTGATTAAATACCTGCAATTATGTGCAAAGTTTCTTAAACCACTGTGCGCATGCGTGTCACAGTGAACTGTTTTACCAAACAGAACGGGTGTTCCGCGGTGCACATTTTTTCTGAATGATTATGTGTACGATTAGACCAACCAGCTGACTGGGACTGTCTAAGCCATCTTATAAAAAACAGTCATACCATTACCATCGATTCCTTGATATTTTGCCGTCAAAGACAAAGTACTGTAAATCTTGGGTCTTTGATGGATTTGAATTAACAATAAAAACAGCAAACAGAGTCTATGAATGAATATGACACATTTTGTTGACCGTTCGCTTTTTGTTGACCGTTCATTCAAGAATATTTGAAGCCTACAATATCTATTTTTATTTCATGCCAAAAAATATCAAAATAATTGTGAATTTCAAGAGATATATTGAGCTGAAGGAACAATTGTAGAATTATTTAGAATACCCCACCATTTTGAGAACGAGGCATATACATTTATGTAGTCTCGTCATAGGCTTAACTGTGTGGTGGGGTAGCCTATTGCTGAATATTACAATCTGTTTCTAAAAATGATCAAGAAAAACTGTTATAACGACTAACGCCAACGGCAACGGTCGTTAGGAATTGACCCCCATCATGATTCATCATCATGAACAGCGAGACTGTCATGATCTCCATTAAAACATCATTGGCTACCAATATCGGCAGACCCGNGGTATAGCACCTACTCCATAGCTCTCTGGAGTAGTGACAATGTCAAAAAATGTCAAAAACTATTCCAGGGAGCTATCCATAGCTAGTGCGAGCTAGCTAGCTGATAGTACTGTTGACAGTGTTGTGATAATGAAGATAGCGGCAGACCATTCCGATAAAAAGAATGTCAATTCACACTTTTGTGTAAAGTATTGAGTTTAAATCATATTCTAATGGAATATTTTGATTCAATACCTGCAATTATGTGCAAAGTTTCTTAAACCACCGTGCGCATGCGTGTCACAGTGAACTGTTTTACCAAACAGAACGGGTGTTCCGCGGTGCACATTTTTTCGGAATGATTATGTGTACGATTAGACCAACCAGCTGACTGGGACTGTCTAAGCCATCTTATAAAAAACAGTCATACCATTACCATCGATTCCTTGATATTTTGCCGTCAAAGACAAAGTACTGTAAATCTTGGGTCTTTGATGGATTTGAATTAACAATAAAAACAGCAAACAGAGTCTATGAATGAATATGACACATTTTGTTGACCGTTCGCTTTTTGTTGACCGTTCATTCAAGAATATTTGAAGCCTACAATATCTATTTTTATTTCATGCCAAAAAATATCAAAATAATTGTGAATTTCAAGAGATATATTGAGCTGAAGGAACAATTGTAGAATTATTTAGAATACCCCACCATTTTGAGAACGAGGCATATACATTTATGTAGTCTCGTCATAGGCTTAACTGTGTGGTGGGGTAGCCTATTGCTGAATATTACAATCTGTTTCTAAAAATGATCAAGAAAAACTGTTATAACGACTAACGCCAACGGCAACGGTCGTTAGGAATTGACCCCCATCATGATTCATCATCATGAACAGCGAGACTGTCATGATCTCCATTAAAACATCATTGGCTACCAATATCGGCAGACCCGGCCCGGAGAAGAGCGACCAGATTGCGTGCGCCCGCCATGTAATAATTTCAAACATCGGCGGCAGAAGTCCAAAATACATACAGCCTTACAGGTAACCATCCACAAAACAAGTCCAAAAGCGACTTTTATTACATTTTATAAACAGAATAATGGTTTTAAATGTTATTTTCTTTCCCCTCCTTCAATATTTCAAGAAATCTTTTGAAAACTTAATCGATGTTGGTGTTAAAAAGTGTAAACTTGAGCCAACTTTACTAAATCATGTTTGTTGGTCGAATCTGGTGCAAAAATCATCGCCGACGCACTACCGCACGTTTACACAAATTGAATACATCGCACGCATCTGGTCGCTATTCGCCAGGTTTGCCCCAATATCATCATCATCACCAATTAATCAATCAAGCAACCTAAATATGATTACGAACGGGACGCTCACTGGGCCGGGCCGGGGCTGGACTGAAGACTGGGCCGCAGCACTGTCTGTGCACAGACAGGCGCTATATCGTCCAGCAGCCCCGGCGTAGGCGTGCCGATCCTACGCAAAACAAAAAAACATTGACCTGGGCATTTTTAAAACAGAGATTTACCTTAAATAAAAGCATTATATGAGTTACGACAGGTATCAAAGTGTGCTTAGAAATTTGAAAATTACAAAATTACCTCAAATCTGACGAAATAATTTACCAGTCATTGAGAACTAGGCAGTTTTATTGAAAAACGGTTTGATCTGTGACGTTCTGACAAACAGCCATTTTGGCAAGCTTGCGAATTGCATGATGGGAAATGCCAAGGAACGTAGAGGGCAGCAAATACACACATGCAGAATTCACGTTGCACACAGGCATTGCTTTTATTTATATTAGTTATATTATTTATATTGTTTATATTGTTTGTTGAAATCATATTAATCTATATAGAGGTTTGTTTTCACTTCTTTTAAAAATATTTCATGCAGAAGTTATATTCAAATATATATTAACCAACCAGATGAATTTGTCGAGATAAGGACATTTTTTTGTGTGTGTGTCCAACGGCATAATACACTTATAGAAAAGAGACGAACATGCGGCATGATCACATCATGTCCCGCGACCCAATCACATTTGCCAATATCCAGAAGTATAAGTGTTTGAATAATATCTAAACATTTTAAAAATATTCAATGAAGATCTATTATCAGATTTTGTTTATATCTTTTTAGTCTGTTTGCCTGACTTTTGCGTTTTCAATCACTGAATATTACGATTTTTTCTGGAATGTAATTTCCAACAAAACTTGTTGCTTGCCTTTTATGAAAATAAAAGTGTATTTGAGGCCAGCGGACTAGTTTTAGAAAAAACAAATTCATAGGCGCGTGCATTATTAGACATCGGGCCCAGGGTAATGGGGGCGGGCATTTCGAGGCAACCCGCTGACCTCACATCAATTTTTCTCTCTTAGGAAATTAAACATCCGTTAGAGGGAAACTTCCTTCGTCCGAAAGTATGCCTTTTATGGAAATAAAAGTGTATTTGAAGCCAGCGGACTTGTCTTAAAAATTTCATTTTCCCCCATTTTTGCGTGCATTGGCGATTGGAAAGGAGATTGGGTCCGGGGTGATTGGGGCGGGCACTTCGAAGCAACCCGCTGACCCTGCATACATTATTCTCTCGTAGTAAATCTTAACATCCTTTATAGGAAAGGAACCTTCGTCCGAAAGTATGCCTTTTATCATGTTTATGAAATTAAAACTGTATTTGAAGCCAGTGCGAACTAATTTTAGAAATTTATGATGTTATCCATAGTCGCGTGCATTAGCTATTGGATAGGAAATCGGGCCCGGGTAATGGGGGCGGGCACTTTAAAGAAACTCGTTTACCCCGCATCAATGTTTCTCTCTAAGGAAATTAAACATCCGTTAGAGGAAAACATCCTTCGTCTGAAAGTATGCCTTTTATGAAAATAAAAGTGTATTTGAAGCCAGCGGACTTGTTTTAGAAAAGTCATTTTTCCCCGTAGCCGCGTGCATAAGTCATTGGATAGGAGATATGAGTTTACGCGCACTAACCAGGGGCGGATCCAGGATTTGTTTTTAAAAGGGGTGGGGGCGTGGCACAGTTCCGAAAAAATGAAAATTAAATATTCTTAAATGCGATTCCCTGGTATCTTAAACAACATTTCTAAAAAAAATATATATACATTAGTGATATACCACCTAATTCCTTCTCGTTTTTCCCCTTTTTCTTTCATTTTTTTTGCCGAAAAATAGGGGGAAGAGTCGTGCGCCCGGACGCCTGGATATACTGCTAATTCATGCCACGCCAGGTTACGACTAATTTGCGCAATGGTACGACTCGAGTCACGCCAATGCGGACCACAGAATCGTGCAAGTGTCAGCCTGGCTTTACCAATCTGTGGAATAGATGATCAAGATAACATGCAGGGGCCGATTGCTCGAAATGGTCTTAGCTATCCTCTTCATGCTAAGACGTCTTGACTTCTTGTGCCATCCTCGTAACATAGACATTATAGCGTCGATACGACTATGTTAAGGGGGTGGCGCAAGAACTTAGGACGCCTTAGCATGAATAGGATAGCTAAGACCATTTCGTGCAATTGGCACGTGGTTACTCACGTCAATGAAAGATCATAATTTAAAGGACACAAATTAATGATTCGATAATTTCGTGATCATAATGGTAATATTTACATCTCTATTTTATATATATGTGGGCTCTATAATAACAGGCAATGCAATAAGTATACGGGATAAGCAGGTCTATGTTCAAGCTCTTTATTCAAGAGGTGATGTGGCAATATATACGATCTCATACAATGGTTCTTTGTTCTTCAAGAGGAATACATGTAACATACAAAAAATAGGGGTATGACAACTGTATTTATTTATTTATTTATCATTAATTTATTTATTATACGCTTCTTTAAAAACAGGGTATTGGTGCATTTAGTTGTAAAAACTGCTTTACAAGAACGCCCTGTGTACAATAAATATACATACATGAAAAAGACAGCAAAAGCAACAATAGAATACATACATATGGTAGAGCAGCAAAAGAAAACATGAATACAGATGAATATGAAAATACATTATCATTCAAATACATAATTAAAATACAAAACAGAAAGAACATTAAATAAAACTAGCTTGCTAATTGGTGTCTATTTGAAAAGACACCCCCCCCCCCTTGTGAAAGCACTTGGTAGTATAACAAGTAAAACGTGACAAATTGGAGGAAGAAATTACAATAAATTTTGGGAAATTGGACATGCGCGCTTAAAAAGTGCCAGAGAATCGAATAACTGTGCAGCAATAGGAAGTTTATTGAATAAGTAACTAGCTTTGTACAAAAAAGAGCGCTTTTTAAATTCAGTTTTGGGATGCGGAATATGAAGCAAAGGGTTTACAGAGTACGTGTACAATAATTATGTGTTCTCCTGTGAATCAATAATTCTAAGTATGCAGGGGCCAGGGAATTTACAATTTTAAAGGTTAATATATACAGTAATTGAATTTTATTCTTTGTTCTATTGACTGCCAGTTCATAGTAGTAAGGAGATAGAATTGGGATGTATCATTCGAGCGTATCTATTTTGTAGTTTTTGTAATCTATTAAGATTGGTGATCGAACAGTTGCCCCATGCGGTACTGCAACAATCTATGTGAGGAAGGATCAATGAATTTACTAAAGTTTTGAATAGAACCAAGTGCCTCACTCTTTGGATACATGCAATGGAACGAAATATTTTATTACAGATGTTTATTTATGTGGAAGGACCAAGTTAACTGCGAGTCGAGTATTACGCCCAAATATATTATTTTATCTACATTTTGCAGATTAGCTCCATTTAATTTTATTCATAAATTATTATTTTCCAGTTTTCGTTTCAATCCAAAAGTCATTGTCAAAGTTTTCTGCGGGTTTATAAAACTTGCTATTTATATTAAACCACTTACATACTAAATCTGGCACTGTGGTTGACTGGGCTTCTTAGACACGTTAGAGATGCACTGTTACTAAATAGGGAGTTCCGCTAGTCTAGTTAATCAGAGTGCACTATTGTTGTATTACAATACTACTAATCCTACTTCTACTAATGATGATGATGATGATGATGATGATGATAATAATAATAGTAATAATAATAATAATAATAAT
>BQKZ01002804.1:58819-70621 GCA_036244855.1 Temnopleurus reevesii | reverse complement strand
TAGGAGTTTAAATCGATAACTATTTTCCTGGGAACCTATGTTGTACAAGCTATGCTTCTAAATAGGTTCCTCATATTTCACGTGATTGCATTTCTTTGTCAAACACTAATTGTTATTTTTGTCATTATGTTTAATTTGATGAGTTCAAGATCAATATTGTTTATTTGTGGAATGTGAAACAATAAAAACAAAACAAAAAACAAAAACAAGTTCCTACAGCAAGAATTTCATTCACACTGTGCTACACTCAACCCAGGTGAGGTGAAAGGATACCGGTAGGAAGAAATTCCATGAATGCGGTGAGCGCCAAATGGTAGCCATGCTATATAACCGAGTAATAATGCACATAGCGTTGAGAAACACTTCGTAATATCAAAAACATGAAAAACTTACCTCCTTATTCAATGCAGTTTTATATACCTATCGTCCTGTTGGAGAGGTTGTCAGGAGACAAAAATAAAAACGACCTGCTATTGGCATGGCACTGTACACCCCTTTAAATGTTCTGCGCGTAGCACCGATTGATCCCGCATAATATAATTGTTCGCATCCGTGCTGCACATGCACTCTGCATAATAAAACAAAAATTGATGGAGTACGTTTGAACGGTTGAACTTGGAATATTGTATGAAAAACATGAAGTTTGATGCCCTTTGTACCCCTCGTTCGAACCAGGTAGGCCTACATAATACATATGAAATAAAGCACATAATACGATGGGCTGTCACACTTGGATATTTTACCCGATGAAAGCCCGAAATTTGATATTCGGCGAATTCGCTCGCATTTGTCGATTACGCTTATAAAATAGTAATAATATCTTTTATTGACCAAGGGTAACCACTTCAGTTGTAAGCTGTTCTTCCAGCTGGCCCTGCTTAACATAAATTTAGTATCACCCTTCTCCATTATTAAATGCCAAGCGCCTGGTAAGAAGGCAGATGGTCCTATTTCTATTAGTCTTTGGTATGACTCTGCCGGGTATTGAACCCACGACCTCCAATTCATAGGGCATATGCTCTACCACTGAGCAACACACGTTACAGGCTTGCTTTGCATAATTTGAAATCCTCGTCCTACACAAACAGAACATGTTTTGACGTATGCCCGTGGTATCGCTCACACGTCCTGCATGGGTTGTAGGAACGTTATGAAATCGTCCCCAAACGTTCACAAACAATACTCAGGCGCATAGTCAGGGTATGGGCGGAGGGAGCGGGTATCCCCCCCCCCCCTCATGATTCTTTTAGCCCATCGACGTGAAGCTATCAATTTTTATTTTGTGTGACTTTATTAAACATATATGAACATGGTATTAACGACATCAAACATAGCATAAATACGCACATAAACGGCAGAATAAAATGAGTCCTGGGCAAACATCATGAGTGCAAAGACAGGATAGGAAAACAACATACATATAATGTCGAGAGAAAAGCAATGGTAGAAATTATGATAATATATATTTTTTATTTTAAAATTTATTTACGTTTACGTTTTATTCTTATTTTTATATTTTCTTGTAAGCTTGGCGTCGGAATTTAATGTAGAAATGTTTTTTTTTTAGCCTTGCACATTTTTATAAAATTTTTATAGCATATCCCTGGCTACGCGCATAATATTCGACGCACGTTTTTCGGTTTGTAATCATACTTTTACGTTTTGGTCAATGTACACCTGACTTATGAGTAACGTATGTGTAACGTCTGTTAACATTTGCGGACGATTGCATAACGTTCCTATAACGAATGCGGAACGTATGATCCGTATGTTTCGTATGATAAATACGTCGAAAATTGTTGTGCACGCACATCATTTTTCGACGTACTCGACATATAATATGATGATGTATGACAGCGTACTTCAGCGTGCTCAGAACACGTTCAAAACGTGCTCATGACGTTTTTTGAAGTACTCGAGGTAAGACGATGTGTCGCACATACGCTGTCTAGAAAGTCAAGATGCAACATTGTACATTCGTTATGAGCGCCAGAGATACGATAAGCACCCGTTGAATTATGATGAAGAATTCTTTTACAATGACAATACATTGACAACAATAGATAAAATCAAATACATCAGCAAAACATTGTAGAAATTATTGAATAAAATAGCTGGAGAATACAGACGTAACAAGGAAGGAGTGAGAATGAGAAAATGTGTGAAATTAGAAAATATCGAGTGTACTTTAATATATATATATATATCAAGTAGATAAATGTATACACAAGAAAGCGGCACAAGATGAGAGCAATTGAAATTATAAAAATGAATGATATGCTAAATAGCTGTATGAAAGAACAGTGATGTAAAACTAAGTAAATTGAGGGGCGGTAGCAGGATAAAAAAAAAGTATCACCTGACGTGATATATGGGTCAGTGATTTAGCGTTCCTCTCTTGATTGTTTATTTATTTAGTTTGACGAACGATACTGGAAGTGACATTGGACTCGATATGTTTGCTCACTTTGCCCTCTAACACGATTCAAACTATTTCCGTGAAATAAAGTGGGTCATGGGACAATGGATCCGTACGCCGTGTATTGAACTGTATGGACACAACAATAACAAGCCGGGTTCGATGTGAATAGCATTATAATTTGGTATTGAATGTGCGTTTACGAAAAAATGTGGGTCAGTGATTTAACCTTCCTCTCTTTACTGTTTATTTATTTAGTTTGACCAACGAAACTGGAAGTGACATTATACTCGATATGTTTGCTCACTTTGCCCTCTAACACGATATAAATTATTTCCGTGAAATAAAGTAGGTCATGGGACAATGGATCCCTACGCCGTGTATTGAACTGTGTGGACACAACACTTACATGTTGGGTTCGATGTGAATAGCAGCACAATGGAGTATTGAATGGGCGTTCAAGGAAATAGTGTTACTCTCAGAAAAAAAAATGTAAAAGGGACCTTTCATCTCGTATTTTGACACATTTGTATCAAGAATTCTCCCCAAAGTTTCTTTACTTGATTATGGTGAAGTGGAACCTAAAATGATCAAGAGTATATACTGAATAGAACACAACCAGAGGTCACGGGATCAAATACCGGGTATTGTAAAAGTTTAATTGCCTGTCATGGGCATCTAAAACGTGGCAATAGTTGTGTTTGTTTGAAACCCTAATTTATTATTTTCGAATCTTTTGAGGACGGGACAATTATCGTCACTAGTATAAAAGACTTCGTGGCGTCGTTTCACCAAACCGTTCTCAAAGTAACGAAAGACTATAAGAATTATGTTAACGAGTGTAATATACATAGGATTCTTTAGCATTTAGCTTAAGAACTGATATAGTCATTCGTAAAGTCGTTCTTAGATTCTTTCCTATCTTGGTGAAACATCACCCAGTAAGATTGTTTTGTAAGCTCGAGTAGCAAGTGTCAACAAAAACGCAAACTGAATCTGGACAGTTACGCTATAACTCACGTATACGTAAAAGCTAAATTGACCCATAATTTAGATATTGACATATTATACACGTGTAGGAATGGCTGTGTTTGTCGAGCTTAGATGTAAAAAGTATAATAATGTGCCTACCTGAATCAGAAATCATCTGAAGAAAAGAAAAGACACACTTGTAGTCAGCAGAAAATATTCATAATCAAAGAGATTTCGCGGCGGGTGTATATGGTATAACAGCATACGTTTAACTATTTATGATCAAGAATAGGCCTGTATCTGATGTGACCAAGCACGATGTGTACGATGCAAGCTAGGGCGGATCCAGGATTTACAAGTAGAGGTGGGCGGGGGCGGTATATTGATATTTTCGGACAAGCACACATATCAAAAATAAAAAAAAGTTCCTCGATGAACGATTGAGATGATGCGCCCCTGGTTAGTCGACATGTGATAGGAGCGTCGTGGTACCGGTGTATAGTGGACATGACTCTCGCCTTTCAACCATAGGGTTGCGGTTCGAGTCTTACCCATAGCGTTGTTTTCCTTCATAGAAGTGAATGAAGAGTTCTCCATGTTGGCAGCCATTTTGTGCCTGTAGGTTGCCAATCTAATTAGCCCACGAGGGGTCTAAATCAAAACCTTGAAAATTCATAATTTTTTGATGAATTGTCGGATTCTGCTCAAATTTTAACAGTTAGATCATTGTATTTTCACTCGTCCACTGACAGCACATCAATGTCTGGGTGACGTTCCCCTTTAAGGCTTCGGCTCTCAATGTGAACCCTTCTAATAGATGTCGTATTCTCTGAAATCTCTGAAGTTTCGGCTTCATAAACGTGAACCCCACTATTGAATAGAAACAACTCAGTATGTGACATGCATCATTTCCTACCCTTTCGAATTGTGTTTTGATTTTGCTTTCTGTCATCCATACAATTTTTATGAATATGGAAAATCTTCTATGAAGGTCCAGGTCGTGTTTGATACTATTGTTAGTACTATTATTAGTAGTATCATTTTATTTTCGTTAGACAGGTTAGCCCCTTCAGTGCCTCTTCAGTTCTCGCAGGGCCTCGTGTTAACAATATTTCTATATGTATATTTCTATTGTGTCACCCATGGATAGATCAGGATTTATTAAAAAGAGCGGTGTGGTCGGTTGGACCACCGATCGCTAGACAAGAATAGAATAATAATTTTATGCGCGTACATTTTCATGATCATACTAAGGTTGACAAAATAGGGATGAATATATGCACACTCTCGAAAAAGTCTATTCAAATTTGAATCGATGTTGTGTGCAAGGGACACTCGATAATCAGCTATTCAAAATGAATATAATTTGCGATGTACCTAGGTATATAGTGCTTCATCACATAATTCTAAAAACACAACGTATTATTTTCTTGAGATGGTGCATTATAAACAACGTGAAGCCTATTCATTCTGAATACTTAGCTGATTATTGAGTGTCCCTCGCACAAAACATTGTTTTTTTTTTTTCAAATTTGAATTGACTGATCCGCGGCCGCCAGAGGAGCTTGATGGGACGGCGACAATTTGCCGGTCAGAGGGTCGAGACTCGAAGGAAAACAGTCATACATGTGTCACCGAAGGGGAGGGGAGGGAGAGGGGGAGCTAGGTATAGTTTCAACTGAAGGCAAAGACTCTGAAGGTATCATACCGTATAATTAGTTTATGTCTGTCATCGATGATCGATTCTTGTTTTTGTTTTATTATAAAAAGACCTACCCAGGATAAAAGGTATTATTCAAGAATAAAACGTGACTCATTGAAATCAGACAAAAGTCGCTGGTCAGAAGTCCGAGGAAATGAGGATCATAAAAGACTCTTTCGACATTTCGAACATTCAATGTTCAAGATGTTTCAACATTATTTTTTCAATCAATCATGCAAATAGCGTCATCAGAAGCGGCATAAGAATGGTTTTCCTGTTATTTCATTTTTTTTTCGATCAGTTGACTAGAATATACTCAAAGATTTGAATCGTGTTCTAGCTCTAATTAAAGGGGAATTACACCCAGACAATCATGTACTGTTAGTAAATGAAGAAAAATCAGATGAACAAACTGTGAAAATTTGAGCAAAATTGGATAATCCGTTCAGAAGTTATGAATTTTCAAAGTCATCATTTCCACCTGTGCTGGGCATCCTTGAAATGGCATGCGTATAGCTAATTAGCATAATCTGCGATGTCATACATGGAGAACTCCTCATTCACTTTGTATATAAATCTATTGAAAATACATCAATATCATATTTTAAATGAGAAATCAGCCCTGTTCTTTCTGGAATGCTTGCAGAATTTATGTAGCTATAATACATTTAACCGAAGAAACAAAATTGTGTCTACTTTTCTGGAAAAAGAGGAAAATGTGAAATTTTGTGTACAAAGCGAATGGAGAGTTCTCCATGTTGGCAGCCATTTTGTGCCTGTGTGTTTGCCAATTTAAGGAGCCCATGAGGGGTGTAAATCAAAACTTTGACAATTCATAACTTTTGAATGGATTATCCGATTTTGCTCAAATTTTCACAGTATGTTCATCTTATTTTTCTTCATTTAATGATAGCAATTTAATCTCTGAGCCTTGTAGTTCCCCTTTAATGTAAACGCTACTTTGCAACTTTTTGATCGCCTGTCAATGGAAAATACTGTAAAATTACCATATGTACCCCCAGCAATATCTGAACAGTTGCAGCCAATAAAGCAAATCAGTTATGGAATCCTAATTGATTGTGTTATCCACACGTCTACGGTAATCACTGCACGTGAGCACCAAAGGTTTCTTTAGCGCTGCATTCTGTCATCTGTCTTATATGGATCTTCCTGAGTATCTCGAAGAAGTAGTGGCTGAGGATGCCTAGAAGAGCATTTCAATGATGAAATTTGTACTACGGGAAACGCACTGTGCCGCCAACCAAACAATGTACTGGTTCAGAACAGCCGTCGAAAAAAACAAATCCAGTTCCACAATATTTTGGTGTTGTTTGCATGTCTCCATGCACTCTCGATCGTCGGCTCCTTGCATTCTTACATGTCTTAAGGATCTTAAAGACCTTGTAGAGCATCCGGTTTGTGTACTTCAATCTGTCTGCGAAGATCGCCTTGAATTAAGTTCATTTCAATGGATTAATTCCCTAACGTGGGCCTGGGCATCACCATCAATCATGTTCGGGGCACAATTGCCACAGAAAAAACAAACTCTGGAAGCCTTTTTGGTCTCGTCCGCACGTCTTCAAGCTCTTTGAATTGGCCATTCCTTTCTTAAAGCCATTGGAAAGTATTTCGTTTGTGTTCCTTATTCCTTGTCAAAATTATTACCTTTCGTTACATATGCGGACTATGACCTTTTGGAAGGATTATAAAATTCTCGCATTTCTCGACAGACGAAAGTATAACACAAAATGGCCATCCCGAGTAAAAGATCGTGGTTTGGGGATGGGGGAACTGCTCCTTAAAAAGTATTCGTCAGAATTTCATAGATATTGGCAAAAATAACCACTGATGATGCAAAAGAAAAACTATTTGTTGTACATCATTACTTTGTAAACTGTTTTGAAATTTTTATTCAGTTAAATAGGAAAACATTGATATTCAATTACATATTATGTAAAAGAAAAGAATTTACTATGATCAAGACCTCTTGGCATGTCCCTATGTTCATTTGAGATTCACTGTATTCAAACGTGCTCTCGACGATTAAACGGAGACCAATCAGGAGATTGCTTGGTGCTGTTGTGTTATTTTGTTGCTCAAACTAGCTGTTAATGATCCTAAGCAGCACTGAAAATTGTTTCCAGTCTCTATAAAGATCATAGATAAAGATTGTATGATGATGAAACATGAAGCAATGTGGGTGTGAGAAGGGTCTTCAAAAGGTTGACTGCTCGAGAAATCAACTGGCATCTTCGTTTTTGTTCTCTTAAAAAAAATCCCAGCACATATGCGAAATCCATAATTGATTAATCACCGATGGCTGATGCGTATAGATCCGGAACAGACTTTCAATGCTATTCCGATTATTTATTAAATACACAAAACATCAGACCCATCAACTCAAAAGTGTCACTGTGTCTAGAATTAAAAGAAAACCCAAAACAAACAGTTGAACTGTTCTAGAACATGTCTTTGTGACTTATTGAACCATAATCAACGATATCTGATCCGTATAAATCCAAAGCAGATTTTCGTTGCTTCCTGGTTTGTCATCAAATACACGGTCGGCTGTACCCAGCAACTTAAAGAGGCCAACTTATCAAGAATGTTAACCCAAGATTTTGACGAGGCAGTCGGGGTTAAATACGACACGCACAAAGGTATCCATACCACGAGGAACGAGCCTGATAGAAGGGACACTGTAAGAATTCCTTTGAATCGTCGGGATGGTGTCAGTTTCCTTCGTTGACCCTCAAGGTCAGGATCGTGTCCAGGATTTCTTGAAGCGACACGAAGTTCGAGGCCTTCATCGACTTTAGCTTGTCTTCGGGCGATTCTAAGAATCTTGATGTAGATGACTGCAGAGAACAAGAACGTGATCATGACCGGTAGGAGAAGCGCGATGGAATCGATCAGGTTTGACGTCATGTAAAGGTCGTTTTAGAAAACGGCCACGTGTGAATTCTTAATAATTTCTGATCCGCACAAATCCGAAGCAGATTTTCCTTGCTTCCTGGTTTGTCATCAAATACACGGTCGGCTGTACCCAGCAACTTAAAGAGGCCAACTTGTCAAGAATGTTAACCCAAGATTTTGACGAGGCAGTCGGGGTTAAATACGACACGCACAAAGGTATCCATACCACGAGGAACGAGCCTGATAGAAGGGACACTGTAAGAATTCCTTTGAATCGTCGGGATGGTGTCAGTTTCCTTCGTTGACCCTCAAGGTCAGGATCGTGTCCAGGATTTCTTGTAGCGACACGAAGTTCGAGACCTTCATCGACTTTAGCTTGTCTTCGGGCGATTCTAAGAATCTTGATGTAGATGACTGCAGAGATCAAGAACGTGATCATGACAGGGAGGAGAAGCGCAATGTTATCGACCAATTTAGACACGACTTGCGTGACCTCCGCTCCCGCGCAACGTTCGATCTTGTACTGGACAACTGAAGAGCCCGGAACCGGGAAGTTGCATCCGCTGAAGAACAGAACCAGTAACAGGCTCAGTATCATAGCGATTTTGACACGTTTGGGTGTGACGATGGTGTGGTACTGCATCGGCCGACTGATCAAGAGGTAGAGATCAAGGTTGATCCCGCAGAGGCACGCCATGATGGACACTGCCGTGAATCGAGCTGGGAAGGCAAAGACAAGCGTCATGATGGTACAGGAATACTGGTCATTTAGAGGAAACCATATGATTGACCACAGGTTCCAGAGAACACCGTTGATCAGGCTTGCTGTGGCCAAGCAGCGGTGCAACATGCGCATTACATCTTGAATGTCGGTTTGCCGTGCGAGGATTATCAAAACCAAGATGTTTAACGAAATTGAAAGGAAGAAATTCATAAAATATATACTATTTTCTGGTGAAATGTTCCACTGGTCAACATCGATGGTATCCCTTGATTCATTCATACTGAATCAAGCACAAGTCACTCTTATAAAAGAGAGAAGATTTTAATCTCGACAAGATTGTTAGAAGATGAAAGAGCACATCGAACCATGCAGACAGTATTTTCAGAATAATCTCAGAATGTTTGAACAGTTTGAAAGTATTTACATTTATACCTCACGAACGTGCTTAACACAATATTAACAGACAAGGACGGGGTGAGAGCGGGTGAAAGGATTATGAAAGATGCGGATTTATCCCTAAGACAGTGACGAAGGATGCTGGAAAAGAAAGAGAAAGGTTTGATTTAATAGAAAATCGTTCATCGCGCTCCGAATCACATTTCAATCAAACCATTTTAGGATCTACTTTAAAAGAATCACTTGGGGAATTTTTCAAAACATCACGTTTTGTTGAGTATGACTTGTTGTAGATTTGAAACCGGATGCAGAGTTCTTAATATTGACTTTCTAGATCACAAAGTCATGCGTTTCAGTCTATTGTGGCATGGTATACGAATGGAGGAGAAACTTCTAACGTTTCAAAGATTCTTTCAAAATAAATTCTTAATGCCTGTTGCTATATTTTTTTTTTATCTCCTTTAATTTCTTTGCATACTTTCTTTCATAATAATATAAGACCCTCCATTGGGTATTGAAATTTTCAGCTTTGAAAATTTGGTCATATTTTTTTCAATAAAACATTTTTTTTTAATCTCCTATAACTATACTCTACTTTATTCTATTTGTTTCGTATCTTTTCAAGTTTTCAGGCTCTGCTCTTCATCATTTTACCATTTGTTATATCCGTCCTAGTTTTGCCTTAGCTTGGTACCAAATTTTCTTTCATTATGTCTTTTCCATTTCCATTGCTTGGTCGTAGGAAAGGAAGCCGGAAAGAAATCAATATCTAAGACTTATGAAAAGAAGATGTAATTGTACTTGGAGCGCATGTAAGTCAGTCATCATATTTTCCAATCATAAAAAATGCATCCTGATCTACCTTTTCGATCGATTCAGCTTCTTATGAACTGTATTGCATAGAATTCATCCTTGGTGGCTGGTTCTTTTGATATATTCTCATTACGATGGAACATGGCGAGCTGATAATGTGATTGATTTCTAAATATTTGATTACGGATTAGTATTCTGTGATCAGGCAACGAGCGTCTATTTAAAGGGGAACTTCACCCAGACATTGATGTGCTCTAAGTGGATGAAAACAAATCCAATGATCAAAAGGCAAAAAATTTAGGCAAAATCCGACAATCCATTCAAAAGTGATGAATTTTCAGAGTTTTGATTCCCAACCTCTCAAGAGCTCCTTGAGTTGGCACTAAAAGGCTGCCAACAGCAACTCTCGATTCACGGAGCACACACAATTTCTTTTTAAAACACGATACCAACTATTTTCGAAAAGTTAAGTCGAACGGAGGCAATAGACCCGTACAACTTGTATTCAACTGTGCGGACACAACAATAACAGGTCGGTTCCGATTTCAATAGAATTGCAAAGAACCATTGAAATTGTGTTCGACTTAACTTTTCGAAAATAGTTTATATCGTGTTTTAATGAAAGGTAGACAAAGAATAAACCAAAAAAAAATGCATGCAGAATCAAAATTTCCATATTATACTTGAAGAGAAAAGTAAAATCTTAATTTGTCTACTTTTCTAGAAAAAAATGAAATGTACACTTCTGTTTACAAGGTAAATGGAGCGTTATCCATCTTGGCAGCCGTTTTGTGTCTGTAGGTTGCCAATTTCAGGATCCCATGAGGAGTAAAGACATATATAATTTGACAATTCATTACTTTTAAATGGATTGTTTGACTTTACTCAGATTTTCACAGTTTAATCATTTCATCTTCTCCATCCACTAAGAGCACATTAATGTCTGGGTGAAGTTCCCTTTTAATGAAATTTCTCGACGAATAGCAAACCTACTCTGAGGCATTAGCGCCTCTCACTCTCATTGGTTGGGCAATGGTTGTTTAAGAAATCCCGTAATGCTTTTTATTTTATTCTGGGGTTGTAAGTAATATTGTCAGTAGACTCTTGAGGCACGATGGATGACTTTTTCATACCCCCCCCCCCAAAAAAAAAAATACCTTATTCCATTTTTCAGCATCCCTCATGTGCTTTTCTCTGGGCGTTTTATTTTTCCCGAACCGCGTCTCCATTTCTTCCTCCTCATCACTCCAATAAAATTTTGGGTTTTTTTAAACAGCATCGTCTGCATATCAAACGAAAATACGCCTTTTTATTAACTAATGCAGGAAAATTGATGAAGCAGCAGATGACATTTGGAAACAAAACACCGTGTACAGACGTGATTGAAGGGTTGACGTAGTAAAAACATCAATATACCTCTTTCGTCACGTACTCAGATCCATCTTAATATATTTGCCCCAAGACGAACCATGTATTCAGTTGTCAAAAATGATGAGAGCACAATAGTCCCAACACTATTTACACGATCATGCAGATGTTTGACAGATAGCCATGTCTACACTAACGCGACACACTAGTGCGGAACCTTGAAGTTTCTCTAAAAACGATCATAAAATTTGGGGTTCACACTTTCATGTAGTTACCGAAACTTAGAATTAGTGAAACTACAATTAAAAAAAATATCTAAAAAGGGCGCCTCTCCCCGGGGATAGCTCACGCCTGTAGTCGCGTGGTACACAATATGATTATACAAGATCCCGATCGTTGTGTGTCGTATACTAAACATTTTGAAACTTTGACGAAACTTCATTTGCACCGGACACTCCACAAAGGGGGGGGGGGGGGGGGGGGGGGGGGGGG
>BQKZ01002804.1:40151-57193 GCA_036244855.1 Temnopleurus reevesii | reverse complement strand
TATATATATATATATACCGCGTTTAGATCTCGTGCGTTAAACCACTTCAAGAGAAACTAGATTAACGGTAGATCTGAACGGGACAAACGGTCATGAAAGAGTAATTTCAAACTATTCATATACACCATTCAAATCTGGTTTTCAAAATAACGAACGTCAACTTACAAACGTCAATTTACAAACCAGTTTGGAAGTCCATTTTCATACTACCGCTTATCCGTTCTGACCTGCCGTTAGTTTTGGTTAAACTGGTTTCCGTTCCTTTAAAGTGGCTTAATGTCATATCATAGTTCTAAACGGGGTCTTAGATGATTTTTTTTTTCATGATTGTTCGTCTAGTAATCACAAATAATTCAAATTTCCATTAACATTTCCATTTCATCAACAGTTGTTCTTTATTGAAGAAGCAGTCTAAGGAGAACGTCGGATAGGGAAGACTATGTACTTTAATTCTGCCAACAGTCGTTCGGTATACTTGCTCCGTGCAACTGTATGAACAATATAACAAAGAAATGGAACAGATCATAAGTCATTGTTCATACAAGGCTTTGTTACATAATACATAGAAGTATAAAAAGAACATCATTTTGCCAATTAAAAGCATCAATTGTTATCAAGTGAAATATTTTCCATTGTCTTTTGTTATTTATATGTATGTAATCTTAAATGAAACAATAACAATCTTAGGCAATTCACTTGATCAATATCCAAAGTAGAATTCAACTTGAATTATCATAAAATTATAAGAAAGCTTATAATTAGCCTGATTCACCATTTACGATTAATCTCTTAAATCACCCTAAAGTCTGGAAATATATCTTAAAGATGAGTTAAACAAATCAAATAAGTATGTAAACACTTCGTTAATACAATTCCTAAACCAGTAGATATACATTTTCCACTGACTAAAAGTCTATTTGCTATTATTGGTGTGTAATTCTGAAGTCTGACTTCTTGGAAACCAATCAGCTATATATCTGGTTTATGTGCCTCCTGAATGTAAAGTTATGTATTTCCTTAATACGAATATCAGCATGGGCTATAGTTTCCAAATTTGATGTCATGTAGGACGTTCTTACTTCAAATCTATATTTGATTCTGTGGGTCCATGTTAATTGTGAACTGTTAGCCCATAATACATCATAATGAATCCTTTTTATGCCTCCGCCACTGTAAGGTGGTACTGGAGGCATTGTTTTGAAAAGGTTATTATTACAAGTTCTTAGAGCTGGAAGTATTTGACGGCAAATTTTATTGACTTAATTGCCAAATAAATGATTGAGAAGAAATATTGATATTAAGATGGTAATGGACACGTTTTTTTTTTCATGATAATTTATAGATGAAGGGAGATTTATCACCTCTTTTACAGCAATTGTATTGTAGATTTTATTTCCTGCAATGCTCCCGTTTTTAGGTTTATTCTTTTCCCTGTCCCATGACACACTAGGGACTCCCTTTATAAGCTGTTCATGCTGGTATGCACGACTTGACACACAATTGGTGACCCTTTCTTGCGTTCGGTGATTCCGATGTAAGTACCTGAGAAGTGTCAACAATCGTTAGTAGATTCTTCTATAAACATCTGTACGAAAGACAACCCTTGACTGTTCTTTTTTTTTATCTGTACAGAAAAAAGAAAAACAAAACAAAAAAAAAAAGATCTGAAGTTAGGATACCAATTTTCGTGTGACACCTACTCAATTGTTATATCGGATACCAAAACCGGTGCGAATACGGCCGTGTCTGGTTTACACAATTCACCACGCACATTGTCAATTCGTACATGCTTAGTTGCAAATCAAATCATCATTATTTCACACTTATAACGTTAACTTCAATTCTTAATCATACATAGCATTGATCTACTGACCTTCTTTCCTCCTTTTTCAAGACAAACTGGTTTTCAAGACAAACAAATATGGCATTTTGGTCCAAATTAACAGCAAACAAATTTCATTTCCTTTGCTCTTCTATGTCGGAATCTGGAAAGCCTAGATGGCGCTATTTTTCTTTGGCACGTAAGGCAAGAAGAATAAATATTTCGAAAATTAATTAGAATTAAATCATGATGGTCACATCAACATTTATTTTGATCATTAAATAAAAACTTTTTTTAATGATTGAATGTAGTTCGCAACATACAATACGGATGTTAAACAATATTGTCGTCTCTGTCGATTGTCACAGCGACGAGGAGTCATTATTTGTTAAGTACCATAGCAACCAGTAATGGTACCAACAGTAATGCTGGGCTTTGGAGCCTCGAGCGCCATGGGTCAGATTTAGAGGCGCCACTGATTTTATTATAGGGCAAAACCTATCTAAGATGATCTAAAAAATAAAAAAAAAATTGCGATGAGGTGAAATACGCTATTAACCCTGTCATGGGATAAAATAAATCTTTAATTATTATCATGAAAAACAATTAAACCAAACTGAGAACGAACGTGACAATTATAATACAAAGTGAGTAAAAAAAAATGACCCCCAACTTTGAAGCTGTCTTATTCAAAATATAAAATTATTATTCCGGATTTGATGGAATATCTTGATAGAGTACTCCCTAACGATTATTTTGACACTCGTTTTGATGGGATGTTTGCATGCATGACTGAACAAGAGACGATTTTTCTGCAAGTATAAAATCTCACTTGCGCCAAATGGCTTGGTGAAGATGAACATAGCCTTTCAAAGAACTTGTGGCCCTTGGATATAAAGTAAAACGCACGCACACACACACACAGACACACATACACACACACACACACGCACATGCAGCAAACCACACAAATCAAACTAACACAGAAAGACAAACCACAAGCACACCAAGAATGGACGTGCTGTGATGATGTATAAAGCAATGCATGATATGGCACCTAAATATTTAAAACAAGATTTACAACATGTCAGCACTATACATGATCACAGCACAAGACATGCTGTTACACATTGCGTGTACCAAGATTTAGGACAGACACATATAAACACAGTCCATTGATATCTGGAATTAATGTTTGGAACCAATTGGAATCTTCTATTAAAATGTTACCTACTCTAAACATTTTCAAATACTCTGTGAAAACGTTATTGCCTACATTGTAAAGTGTGATATTTGGGGATAAATTTTATCAAATCTGTTAATTCCAACAAAATTATTAATTCATAACTTCCCTTCTTGTCAATGTCCATATTATTATTATTTCTACTTTTTCAATTTGTGTATTTAACAGTACTGTTTTCAATGCTATTAGTATTTGATTTATGTAGCCTATAGTAGCCTATAGGGATATTGTTGTACATTTGTATATTTGTATATATTGTTATAGTTGTTGTTTACAAACAGGGCCACCAAATTGGTGAAATGAGCCACCCTGTCTAAATATCAGAAATAAATAAATAGATAAATAAAAGAATGCAAAATCAGGGTGGTAAGAACTTATCGTCCATCTTACTATACTACGCAACTTTTTTTAAACCAGAGTAAGTGTCACCTATAGACCCGCACACACACACGGGCGGACATAGACATTTAACTTTTATTTTCAAATGTTTATTCGAGATTTCATTCAAACATAATTACATACATCCTGTTATGCAATTTTTCAAGTTGGCGAATAAAATTCATTTGCGAGATGATAAAATTAACATGATTATGTAAAATTAATTCCATAGATATTTAAAAAAAAACATACCTCTCTTAAAATAAATTTACAAAAAGATGCTCTTTACATACATCTGTTCATTTAACATGGACCAAAAAAGAATGGACAAATAAAATCTCAACTGCTTTAATTAATACTTTCCTTAGATCAGTCATTTGATATTTAATCATAAGTTTGTAATATTACAAGATACTTACAAAGAACTTTAAAAATTGAATGAAGAAAAATCAAATGAACAAAGGTGTTACATGAGCGTTTGATGTGTATAGGGATATATCTTTATAAAAAGAGAGATAATCTATTTTTTTTTTCATTCGGTATTTTCTTTACAGGNTATCGTCCATCTTACTATACTACGCAACTTTTTTTAAACCAGAGTAAGTGTCACCTATAGACCCGCACACACACACGGGCGGACATAGACATTTAACTTTTATTTTCAAATGTTTATTCGAGATTTCATTCAAACATAATTACATACATCCTGTTATGCAATTTTTCAAGTTGGCGAATAAAATTCATTTGCGAGATGATAAAATTAACATGATTATGTAAAATTAATTCCATAGATATTTAAAAAAAAACATACCTCTCTTAAAATAAATTTACAAAAAGATGCTCTTTACATACATCTGTTCATTTAACATGGACCAAAAAAGAATGGACAAATAAAATCTCAACTGCTTTAATTAATACTTTCCTTAGATCAGTCATTTGATATTTAATCATAAGTTTGTAATATTACAAGATACTTACAAAGAACTTTAAAAATTGAATGAAGAAAAATCAAATGAACAAAGGTGTTACATGAGCGTTTGATGTGTATAGGGATATATCTTTATAAAAAGAGAGATAATCTATTTTTTTTTTCATTCGGTATTTTCTTTACAGGTGAACCAACATCAGGAACTGTCAAGTTCTCATTGAATGATTAAACTGTAAAAATGTTAGCAAAATCTGACACCCCGTTCAAAAGTTATGAATTTTCTAAGTCACTGAGATATGACGATCCCTGCCACTGATGCGATCCGTGCGATCGGCAAATTCGGCGGAATCTGTGACGTCATGTCGGACATTCACTGATCTGTATACAATATTTCACATTTTCTTCTTTTTTTCGGAAAAGTCAGCAAACTTCTAATTTTCGGTTGGGGCATATTATTTCTTTATCGATTATGCATTTTTTTTTAGAAGAATGATGTTGCATCCTTACACTAAATTTTACATTAATCCATTTTCAAAAAGTCTATGTACAAGGTGAATGAGCCGAGTTGTTCGACATGACGTCACAGATTCCGTCGATGTTTCCGATCCGCACGGAGCGGCAGTGATATTCAAATCTCTATGAATTTGAAAATTCAGAACTTTTGAACGGATTGTCCGGTTTTGCTCAAATTTGTACAGTTTGTTCATTCAATGAGAACATATGACAATTCCTGATGTTGGTTCCCCTGTAAATAAAATACCGAATGAAAAAAATAGAGATTTTCTCCCTTTTTAAAAAGATATATGTCCCCACACCTCCACACATATACACATCAAACGCTCATGCAACACCTTTAGAAAGATTACCCTTTAGAAAGATATGGATATTTATAGTAAGTAGGCCTATACAAACCCGAATCCCATTCAATTCTAAATTGTAAGTTTCTCTAGTCTTCCATAAAACATTGAGAGATTTATTTCAATGTGATAATCCTAAAGGCTGTTATCCGCTTTCCAGTTGATATTATAAAAATATACATTGACTCTCGAGGTTCTGGTTAAAACTATTCGCACGAATGAGCATATCAGAGCATATCAGATAGTACCATGATAATGATACTATCTGATGCTCACGAGTGCAAATAGTTTTAGCCAGTACCGAGAATCAAGTCATTGTATATTACTTTTATATCCCTTCTTACAACTTGTCTTAACGATAATTTGATAATCTGATAAATTGTTTTTCTAGTCTCTGGCTCGTCTTCTCGTTGAGCACATCATGCGAACGAAGCCCGCCAGAAGTGTCCCTTGCCGTGTAGCTGGGAAGCAGTGTCTCTCTCGCTCACGGGCACGTCTGTTTTAGCCGACTACGCATGCGCGCAAGAATAGTAACTTTTTTCCCTAGGGAAAAAATTACTATTCGTACTATTCAATGGCAAACGGCATTATTAGCAAATCTATTCATTTTTCTTGCCTGTACACTGTCAATGCAACGATCTTAGTGTAAGGGATATAATAGAATTTTTACAATTAATCTCTGTAAACTTTATTAAACCATCAACGCTGCTGCGAGATGTTGGAACTGTATGTGCTATATCAGCCAAACACCTCGTGAGATGGGTGCGAAGTAAAAGACTATTTTGAAAACTGGCATTTCTTCTTTGAAATGGTATGAAATTTCATGTTTTTGGTCTTTATAGAAAAAAGGAGAGTCATTCTTCCCGATAAACTTTTTTCAATTTGACTAAAAATTTTATACAAGAGGGTAAAATTTAGATTAAAACATGCTACAAAAATATTCTAAACAAGGTTCACCTTGATGATTCTACACTGCTACTTTTATTTGAGCCAACATAATCTTTATATCATACAAAAGCTGATAATATCTAGTTTCTGAATATGCCATTCAACAATTTTGACAGCCTGTAGAAGAGTCAACATCCAGAAAGTTATATAGCCGAAGTACATTTTCAAGTTTGGAAAAAGATACTGCAATCTAATTGGTCAAATAGCTACACTCCTCCAAATTCTCAGGTGTTTTCCCGCCGTGGCCTCTTATTCCACCAATCAGGACACTGGGTTTCGTGAAACTCAGAATTTTAATAATCTTTTTTTTGTATTTGGTTGGGAAAATGGTGGATGCTGACCCTTCTACAAGGTACCTCCAATTGGGAATATTAAAGCAGTAAAGTGGACATTCCATGCAAGCTTTAATATGATATCAATTCTAATATTGCTCAAAATTTAAGTTTTGCACAATAAGCGAAATTTTTTCGCAGAGAAAGAATTTCTACTTCAATGAACTATTTCAAGCCTAAAATTACCTGTCACCAAATTATCTTGGTAAAAAGACTGAACCGTTTGTAAAGTGTAACATTAATTTTATCTTGGAGCAATCAGTTTTTATTTTACTCAACTTATATTTATTTACTCAAATGTTGAATTAGAGGACCAAAAAGTCTCTTCATTCACTAGGATTTGTAAGGTGCAGTTTGACTGCGAGGCCTGGAAAATAAAACCCTCGTAATTAGCTCATTATAATACACTTGTGCCTCATGACTGTATCCGAAATAATTAGTAGTTGATTTGCAGTCTTTCTTCGATTGTGGAACTAGGCCATCAACACCGCTTTAAAAAAAAAATGTGATCGAATGTGTATATTCCATTGTTATAGAGATCAATATTTAAATCATTTTACATTTTATACAAACACTCTTATCGCTAAATATCATCGGATTTACTTTGTCTAGTGAACATCTATATTTTCTCATATTTTGCCGGGCTGCAAATGTCAAGATCATAACATTTGGAATTAATTGCGAGTGTTATTTTGGAGATATATATCAAAATCGCATAGAAACGAAAATCTGCCACCCATTGATCTAAAACAATACTTATTTATTTTTAACAAGACAGCTTCAAAGTTAGCGGACATTTTTGGCTCACTCTGTATATAGTTAAAGCATATCCAAAAAGACCGTGTATTTGTCCCTCTTTTATTTCCCCGTTGTTCCAACTCGCCCTTTAAAATTACACATGTGATTGCATCATACTGGGCTCTTTCATTGACTCTCATCGGAGAATCGTAGACATATCGTCATCATATTTATGTGCACCACGCGTTTGACGTGGAATAACTTTGGCTAACTCGGTACCAATGAAGGTTATGTACTTTACATACATGGATACCGTAAAATATGGTAAAAGATGCAATAGAATTTACGATAAATAACAATCATAAGTCGATGACAAAGTGCGTACCATAGAGATATGATCAATTTCAATTAATCTTTTCTCGTTTATGTTCCAGGCCCCATGATCTTGTAAAGAAGGGTTGATCGAGTTTGATATTTTAAAATGGTTTGATTAATCAAAGTTCTCAACAGGAATCATTTTGCACTCGACTCCCAGGAAATGCGTGGTATCTATTTTTTTTGCACATTCTGAGATTTTGACTATTAAAAAATGCTTAATTTCGGATGTTATGAAATAAAGGGTCTTCTCGATCTGCTTTCTCCCGCCCTTATCTCTCTCTTCAGGATCTCTCTCCTTTTTCCCCCTTTTTAGTGAAAGTTTTACGACAATAAATGAATAAATTAATAAATAAATGAGAAAATGAATAAATAGATAAGACATGTAAATCCCAATGTGAAAAAAATTGAAGAGATTGTCTTTCAGTTGCCCTATGAGAAGAACACTAGAAATATTTTATAAGCTTGATAAGGTTGCCGAAAGTTCAAGTCCTCTGCTCTCAACATGTAAAACTGGGCGTTAATGATTAAAAGATAAATAAATTAATTTGTGGTCTGTTCATACCCCGTCCTTTCTAGGTTTGATCAATTCTCTCCCCCTCTTTCTTCTTCTTTTCATACATTGTTCTTGTGAAGGGAGCTCCCCCTTAGATCACCCCTATCGTGTTTACATCATTTTTTTTTTTATACAGGATAATATTTCAGAGCTTTTCTCCTGAATATTGTCTTATCCCTCCAATACAATCGTTGTTCAGTTGTGCACAGAAAATGACGCAATAATTCACACAATTTCGACATTTCTTTTATACCTAGTACTATTTTTATATGATGCAGTGAGTATAAAAACCGTAAGGGGCCGAGCTCGAGGAGTAAACAACCAAATACCGAATTGAATAGTGGGCGAAATTAGAGAAGTCATCGAGACAGTGCACCTGCTGGCAAATTTTGAGGTGGAGGTATGGCTGATTTGGCTGAAAAAACTAGCGAACTCACAATGAGTAAGTAATTCTTCAATTAATATTCGTTTCATGATAGATAATCTGCCATGTAGATTCGTTTTTGTGAATAATTACTGAAGATAACAGATTATTTTAGGATGTGAGTTGAATTCGCCTCGCCCAGGTTCAGTCCCAAACGTTGACATTTGTGTAACTTATGCTCAATGAACTATAAACGGATTCCGTAGCGTAGTCAGGTAGTGAATTAAATTAACTTGGAGTTGGACTAAATAGCTGTGTAAGATAGTGAAATTTAAAATAATATGTAGAAAAGGACAGGCATGAATGGTGTTGGATAGATCATTGATGGAAACAGGTATACAGATTACACAGCAAAGTAAAAGGTAATAAATGTGAGAATGGTGAAATAAACTTCAAAGTTCAACTTCAAGTTCAGACAATCTAGAGTGACAAATGTGAATGATTACCTTCAAAACTAAAAGGAAATTAAAGTAATTCATTAAAAAAATGGTAAATGCTGTAAATTATATAAATGAAGGTTATGGATAATGTATGAATAAGCCTCAAGAGCAAGTTTAGAATGAAAAATAATGATGAAGATTGATAAAGAAAGGGAAAAATTAATGGCAAAAGAGTAAATTATATATAATGTGATGACATAAAATTGAAGAAAAAGATCAGAGTAAGGAAGTGAAAGAAAGTAAATAGAAAAAATGGAAAAGGAATGATTGAGGTATACATGCGAAAAGGAAAAATGGGAAAAATTAAGGAATGAATGCAAAGAATTCAGGCAAAATGTAAACTATCCACAAAGCTACATGTAGATAAAAATAGTCTATGAACTGTAGAAACAATTTTACAGAATATGGAATAACTGAAAGGCAATCTTAGGATGAAGTGATGACATGAAAAAGAGGAAATAACTTGTGCAAATTGCGATAATACAATTATGTCATGACTTTCCAGCCATTTTACCTTTCCATAATTTCAAAGTAATTTTGATTTGTGTGCTTGACAAATGACATGCTTATTTCATTTTTTACAGGTGATAAACCCGCTGTGGTGTATATATCTGAGAAGGAAGGAAATGATGCCTCTGGTGATGGGACCGAGCAAAAGCCTTTCCAGACTCTATTATGTGTATGTAGACAATCTCTTCAAACTTACTGCCCCATTGGCATATACACATACCACCAAGAACAATTGTGTACAAAAGAAAGCATACCTTATAACAAAGGCACTATTTTGAATTTCCAGTTGAATTTTTTTCTATTTTGGAAAAAAATGTATCTACCAACAAGTTGTTGGATTCCCTGGAGATTCAAATGAGACAATTGTTATGGCTATAAGATCTGCGTGAAAAAAAAGCGATGCCAAGATTTCCTTGCCATAGACATTGTACTTTGTGCGTACCCCCCAGATCGCCCCCAATTCAACATGATTCAGTTAATTCCTCTGTGACCTGATTGATTGCTCCTGAGCATCGAGGAACAGATAATCAGATCACAGAGGACTCAACGAGACAAAGAATCGGGGTGATCCGAATGTATATGACAGGGGCGTAGCATTGCATAAAACTGCAAAGAGCATGAAAGTGTATTTACATACTAAATTATCAAAAGGTCTGCCTGTAGCACAATTTGGTTGTCATAGAGGCCAAAAATAATTTGCTTGTAAAATTATATTTGTATCTGTATAAGTTTAATTTTCTGGTCTTCTGTTGTTGATTAAGTTTTAGCTTTTATCATACCAGTCTGATCATAGGATGCTATTTTGTAATGGTTCCTGCGTGTACCTTTCTCATCAAATAGTATATTCTCATAGAATGGCATTAACCATTCAATGTCTTTGTCTGATTGACTCTTTGTTTCATGTTATATTAATGTTTTAGTAAGTTATATATACTTGTATGTTTTCGTTCAAGGGGGCCTGTATTATAAGCAAAACGCTGCTTCTTTAGGGTCCCAACCATTTTATATTACTTGTACCTTTGTATATGATGTGATTTTTTAATATGGTTAAATAAAGTTTAATTGAATTGAATTGACTCTAAGTTTTTTTTAGATATGAACTCTTTGGTACATATTACCATTCCCTCATTCCCCTTGTTCTCTAGGAAATTCAAGATGATTATAAAGGTTTATATGCAGCTAAGTAGATAAATAATGGTATTGCATCCCAAATTAAAATTGCAGATATCCATGGAATTTGGTTTTCCTTGGTATGCAATATAGTCAGAATGTGTGAATAGTTTGGCAGTTTTCTTAAAATGAGGAATTGAGCAATTCTATCATTTGTCTGGGTCTTCTTTTTCCAGGCAATTTCAGACATCTGTAGAATTTTTTTTAAGCACCCCTAAATATGAGTTTAGTTGGACAGCTATCTCGAATAGAAATATTATCAAAATTGTTTATAATTTTTCCTTTTGTTTTTTGTTTTTGTTTGTTTCAGGCAATGACCGCTGCAGGAGAACCTTTTCCAAAATTCATGGGAGATGCAAAGAAAGAAGGAGAGGTATAAGTTGAAGACCTTGATTAGGAATTTAAATTTTGCATTGTAATTGTAATAAATTATGAAATGAATAAAAAAAAAAAACCTCATGTTTAGTCTTGAAGTTGAAGGTTTTAAAAGAGGGAGCAAGAATACTTGCACATCCATCTGTATTGCCTTCCAAATCTTATGCTGGCAAAATTATCTGTCATCAGTCTTTTGAATGAATGAACCAACCAACCAACAAACCAACGAACTAGCAATGGAACGAACAAATGAAAAATTAGTAACGAAACAACATTCATTAATCAATTAATGAATGATCAGTGAGATGAATAGATAAGATGAATGATTGGATGAATAAAATATGGTGCATTTCTTTTCTCTCTAAGCATGACTGTTAATCGTTTTATTGTTTCTTTGATGCTCTATAGAGATGGGAAGAAGTCTCTCAGGCCCAGCGGAAGAAAGTTGCAAAACTCTATGCCAAAGAGCAGAGGAAAACAGCTGATCGAGAAAAGAAAGAGGTATTTTCCTTTTTGGTATTTCACGTATTAAAGTTTAGAGGTAGTCAAAACAGTAGGATCCAATATCATCATGGAAAGAGTGTTCGAATGAAAAATGAAAGAGTTGAATGGCAAGGGCAAACCAACAATTCTTTCAAGATTGTCTTTCCAGTTATATAAAGTAATAGGTAAATAAATTTCCACAGAATTGCACAAAATTTGAAAAGAATGTTCAAAACTACACTGTATAAAGGAATATTTTGTGGCAAATGATTTTGCAAAAAAAAAATGTGCAGCAACTGATTAGTGAACTATTGAATGTTCAGAAAATGTTGCCATAATCTTCTTCAAAAAGCATGTTAAAAAATTCAAAGTTGCTAATTTATGTGGAAGATAGTGATTGTCAAATTATGTTTGCATTGCCAATTGAAGGATTCATGACCATTTTAGTGATTATTTTCATTTTAAGAAATTTTCAGTGGCCAGCGACAAATGTGACAGAATAAAAATAGTCTGATTTAATGTAGATTTTTTTTCTCTTTCTGCTCATGCATGTGGTAAATTTTTAGAGCACTACATCAAAAGTTTTTGAACCAAAACATAATGTGTTCTATCGTCCTGAAAGGGTTATTGTATTTGCTCCTTGTGCAATCAGGCCATTTGTAATTTGATCAGATAGTAGAATGACATCCAAATAATTTTTGAAGACCAAAATGAAATCGGCGGACACTACCATTATTGATTGGTTTGAATGTTTTCCCCATTAGGCTGAGGATGCTGAGAAAAGACAAAAGAATTTGGAGGAGGCCAAGAAGATCACTATCCAAGAAGACCCAAGCTTGCCTGCTGCCAAATTGGTAATACTTTTTTAGCCAAATGTATGAAAATATAGACCCCTAAGCGTTCTGAATTTGAAGGGAAGAATACTCAGTGAGCATGTAGGACAAAGAAATCAACAAAATCAAACAACTCCCCATCAAGGTTTCACACTGATTTTGTAAGACCCACCCCCCCCCTCCCAAAAAAAATAACTTCCCTGTTATTCTGCAAACAAAAGGAATGCCTGTTAAAATGTTTGCAAGAGCCATCATGAAGTTCCAAATAGAGTTGTTTACTTTGTTAATTTTAGTGTCCTTACGTTTCACCTATAGATGATTCTCCATTTTTTTTCTTCTTTCATTTATTTATTTATTTTTTTTTTCATAGAATTTTAGAGAATGTATGAAGATTTACTACACAACCAAATTAATTTAAACTTGACAATTGATCTACTTTAATCCCAGGATGGGAACATTCTCGTAAACAATATTCAGTAGAGATCATGTTTCTTTTGTATTGTTAAATGCCTATCTCATCCACATTTATACAAAGTCATTTATTTTTCATTCCTTTGGAATGTTTTGATAACTGCTGGAAAAAGAAATTCTCAATCAAAAGATTGAAAAACAATGGCTTTGATTTGTTATGTTGCAATTTGCTGATACTTTAATTTATTTTGAATTCATTTTGAACAAAGGAATCTTGAATGTATGACAAAAAGAATTAATAGGATGCCCATATATTTGAATTAAAAAATGAAGGGCAATTTAATTGCTATGTAATCCCGCATGCTTGTAATATATAATTTGTAATTTTTCAAAATATTGCGTAGATCAAGATAAAGAATGGAGCAGCCAACCGAGGGGTACGAGTCAAGATTAATGGATGGGTGCATAGACTACGCAGACAAGGTGAGACCATTAGAAGCATCTCATTGTCAGATCTTCTAACCTTTATGAGTTTGGTTTGAAAAATATGATTTTTACAAAAATTCTGTACCTCCATAAATGTTTCAAAATTTGTTCCATAATTTTACCATATATATTTTACCATATATATACGTTATACGCATTTGAAAAATATGTGTCAAGCCGAAAATGGGTCAAAAACGTGATTTCATGTTCGTAGTCAATGGAAATTGTGTATTAAGTAAAAATTCATAAATCCTGGTCCATTTTTCTATTCACTGGCTGAAATGATTAAAACAGCTTCTTTTTATGGCTTTAATGATATCACCAACAATTTCTATCGAATAAACAATAGAAATAATAAGGTTGAAAAACAAAGAAATATATAAGTAATTAACATAAGATCAAATATCCCAATGGGATTAGGGTTAAGACCTACAATGTACTTGTTTTATGAATAAAGAGCATATTGACAGGCACCAATGGTTGTGAATTACTTGATTACAAGAATTTACCCATATAGATTATAAATTATGAATTAAAGATTACAAAAAATTTCTCAGTAGACAAATTGTACATAACAGTTCTCATTTCAATTTTTCGAAGTCTTTTGATGATATAGAATTGTAAATGAATATATATTAACTTTTTGATGAGATTAAAATTGCAATCAACCTATAGAAAATAATCTTATCGGTACATCTGTTTGAGATATAACGTATCAAGCAGTTGAATAGTGGTAAATTGAGATATTTTTTTTTAAATTTGTATTGCAGGTCGTTCTCTGATGTTCATTGTTCTCAGGGATGGTTCAGGTTACCTGCAATCTGTTCTCAATGATCAACTGGTGAGAAGATGTTTGTGCAAATTTTACAATTTTTTTATCTTCAATTAAAAAAAAAAGTAATTACATATTTGCAAAGTTGGAGAATAATAGAATGTGTACTGGTAAGAAAGTAGATAAGTTTTCTCCTTAATAACGTTTTGGCAAATTTTATAATTCCTTTTGTTCAATTTTTTAATCAATTACACATATGCAAAGTTGGAGAATAATAGAAAATGTACTGGTGAAAAAGTAGTTAAGTTTCCTCCATAATAACTTGTTTGCAAATTTTATAATCTTTATCTTCAATTAAAAAAAAAAGTAATTACATATTTGCAAAGTCGGAGAATAATAGAATGTGTACTGGTAAGAAAGTAGATAAGTTTTCTCCTTAATAACGTTTTGGCAAATTTTATAATTCCTTTTGTTCAATTTTTTAATCAATTACACATATGCAAAGTTGGAGAATAATAGAAAATGTACTGGTGAAAAAGTAGTTAAGTTTCCTCCATAATAACTTGTTTGCAAATTTTATAATCTTTATCTTCAATTAAAAAAAAAAGTAATTACTTATTTGCAAAGTCGGAGAATAATAGAATGTGTACTGGTAAGAAAGTAGTTAAGTTTTTTCCATAATAATGTTTTGGCAAATTTTACAATTCCTTTTCTTCAATTTTTTAATAATCAATTACACATTTGCAACGTTGAAGAATTTATGATTTATTTGTATCTATCATAAATTGCAATGATTTTACACGTTTGTGGATATCTTTTCATGTTATATAATATATATATATATATATATATATATATAAATGATTATTGTACAATTCATTTATGGTAAAACTGTGCATTTTTTTTCCATGCATTTTTTGGTGAGTCAACATTCACCAAAATTGGTGACTTCACATAAATGTAATTAGCTCTAATATATAACTTTGTGTGTGTGTACTCTGCAAGTAATTTATGAACTGTGTGAAATTTCTAAACTTGCGAAGTTACCATCTAGGCCTCTTCTTTGCAAAGTTTCATTTTTTTTTAAAAACATTCAGGTTTTTGCCATAGGTCATGTATCCACTCTACAGAGTCATTAATACCATAGCTGTTTCCCCCGTCACTATCGTCACATTCAAGCAATTGAAAATTTTTTTTTTTTAAAGTACTGTGTACTGTGTCCCTCCCTTGGATTGATAAAATCAGTTCCTTATATCATTATTGGTTTTGATGCTTGTTCTGTTTTTGTCCTCTTTTTCAATGCAATACTCCATCATAATACTATAACAGACTCTCTTCATCAATCTCTGAACTATCTTAACCCTTTCAGGACGATAGAACATGTTTTGTGTTCTGGTCCAATAACTTTTGATGTAAAAAATATACCTGATGTATGAGCAGAAAGAAAACAAAATTATACACTAGATCTGACCATTTTTATTCTTTCACCATTTGTCACTGGATGCAGAAAGATGTTTTAATGAAAATAATCACTAAATGGTCATAAATCCTTAAATTGGCAATGCAGAAATCATTTGAAAATCACCATTTTCCACGCAAATTGGCAACTTTTAACCTTTTAACTCGCTTTTTGACAAAGAAGACTCCATATGGTAACATCATTTTTAATTAAAACATTCTAAAAAGAGAATTACAAATTTTACTGTTGCCAATTTAGGAAAGGAATAGTGGTTGAATTTTTTGTAAAATAATTCCTGTCCTGTGTGAGTGAATGATTTCTTTCTCTTCCTTTATAGTGTCAGACATACAATGCTCTGATCCTGTCAACTGAGAGTACAGTGACCTTGTATGGTGTCCTCAAGGAAGTGCCAGAAGGGAAATCGGTAAGAGATACGTCATGAATCGTTGCCACAAGATCTCTCAAATTTCTCATTTGGGATGTGAACGAAAAGCAGTTTTTGATCTAGGGGATAGTTAGCAATTTGGAAACCAGTTTTTGTTCCTTCAATACCTCTGCTACATTGAATATTATTTTAAGGTGTGGTCACACCGGCTGACCTGAGCTGTAGCGGTCCTTTAGTCGTAGGGATTTAGTCTGCAAGGACAGACCCTAGGCTTTCGGTGTGTGCATGCGAAGAGCGTGATACAGGGTCTGCGCATGCACACACTGAAAGCCTAGGGTTTGTCCTTGCAGACTAAATCCCTACCCCTAAAGGACCACTACAGCTCCACTCGGCCGGTGTGACCACACCTTTAAATCAAAGGAAAACTATGTTTATGCTCATGTGCTCGGAGATCTTTTGTAATATTCACAATCCTCTTTTATGGAAACTTTGTAGTACTCATTGGAGAAAGAGAAATAGAAAGAGAGAGAGAGAGAGAGAGAAAGAGATCGAGGTCAGATAGAGAGAGAGGGAAAGAAAAAGAGGGAAGGAGAAGGAGAAAGAGAGAGAGAGAGAGAGGTAGGCAAAGAGAGAAAAGGCTCATCATGCCCCAAAATAAATCCTGAAGCAGCACCAGTTAGATGAAATTGAAACTTGTGAGTTATCATTTCGATCTTTACATTATTAATCATTACTTTTGATTTTCTGGGCATGTAAATACAGACAGATTTTGAGTTATGATGTGTTTTTTCCCTTTTTTATAGGCACCTGGTGGACATGAGCTGCATGTTGATTTTTGGACTCTTGTACATGCTGCACCTGCTGGAGGTGTAGACAATGTAGTGAATGAGGTAAGCGCCCCTCCATCTTTCCCCCTCCCCCTCCCCCTCCTCACCCCTACTCCTCACATCCTCCCCATCCTCCCATGAGCTTCATGTCGACTATTGGACTCTTGTAAATGCAGCACTGGCTGTACAGTGAATGAGGTAAACACCCCTCCTTCTTTCCCCCTCCTTCCTCCTCCTCATCCCCTTTTCGCTCCTCCTCCTCCCCCTCCTCCCCCCTCCTCCCCCCCCTC
>BQKZ01002804.1:18960-40130 GCA_036244855.1 Temnopleurus reevesii | reverse complement strand
CCCCCCTCCCCCCTCCTCACCCCCTCCCTATTCTCCCTGTGCTGGAGGTGTAGACAATGTTGTGAATGAGGTGAGTTACAGACAAAACAGTACTGTACGAGCTACACTTTTCGCTGTGGTTTTATTTTTGTGAATTTGGCAATCATGAATTCGCTAAAATTTTCACTCAGTAGAATGCCCATAGAATTATGTGCAATAAGGTTTTAAATCATGAAAATAACAACTCTCTACTGTGTGAAAAGCTCTGAAATTCAGTGAATTCGCCAAATTTTTTGTAAGCTATATTGGCTTTTACAGTACTCGTCTTGAAATGGTAGCGATTGTGTTTATTTACACCAAAGTGAGAAATTTATACAAGCTTGCAGGGACTATATAATCTGAAATATTTGTGGTGGTTTCATTTTGCTAATTTCGGTTCCTCGTGAAAACTTCCACTCTACATGATGCTAGTTCAAATTTATTTTATAGAAATGTAGATTCAGCGTAAATAGACCAAAAGTGAGTTGGAAATTTGCAAATGTTAGCAGGTGCGTAATATTGTCGGCTTAAAACCAATTATGTCTTTCCCTGATGCTTGCAAAAAGGTCCTTTCACAACTTATTTTTTTCTGCCTTCAGGAATCTCACATCGATGTTCAGCTTGATCAGAGGCACATGATGATGAGAGGAGAAACGGTAAGATGCAATCATTTTTTTTGCATGTCGGGGTTGAATTCCATAATGCTACAAGTTTTTTTATGTTCATGTTCATTTTTTCTACATTCGTACGAGAATGCTTTTAATGTTGTAGCTTGGAAGCGTTGTGGTATAGTGGTTCTGACTCTCGCCTTTCAACTAGAGGGTCTGCAGTTGAAGTCCCACCAATGAATTTGATATCTTTCAGCAAGAAATGTGTCCACAATGTGCTGCACGCAACCCAGGTAATGTGACTGGGAAGCAGTGAAGAAATTCCTTGAATGCAATGATCGCCATTTGCTAGCCTTACTGTAGCCGGGTAGTTCTTGCACAGATTGCTTAGAAACATTTCATATTAAACACTATTTAAGGATGTGTCGTTCTGTGATAATGAATTTGTTGGCATTTAAAAAAAAACTTTTCTACATTCTTTTGAGAATGCTTTTAATGTTTTGACATTACTGTACGATCGTCTTTCCTCTCCAGCTTTCCAAGATTATGCGGGTTCGATCAGCAGTTACACAGTGGTATGTACCAAGGGGATTATTTTAAATATAAAGACAATAACTTTATTTGATTTTGTTTGATATTTATTTTCACTCCATACCTTGAATCCTCGCCATTGACAATAAAAAGAAGCCAAGAATTGTATGTGGCATAATGCAGTTTTCACCATAGACAATTTATGGGAGTCTGGTTACCTACGTCTAGTTACGTGCAGTGCTTGCATTTTTGCCATGACTTAGGGTGAGGAATCATGTTAGTTTTACCTTTGATTTCAAATATTTCTTGTTATTTATATCATTGGACCATAGGGTGTTTAAATGATGCAGATTTCAGTACCTCCGTTGATAATGATTTTCAGAAATGGCAGACATAGCACTTGCATTAAGCTTCCCAAATTTGAAGTTATTTCCCCAACTTCACAGCTCATTAAAATGGTCATGGGTTTAAAATTTATTCATTAAACTTCATTGACGTAAAGAATGAATATTTTGTTTGTAGAAAGAAAGGTGCAATTCTATGTGTATAAAAATTTCTAATATCATGTTAAGCTAATGATACAGACAAGACAATATGAATTTAACAAGGACTTTGACAGCAATTTAAGATAAACAATTATGTATTATGTGTAAAATGAAATATTGAGTTGGTATTTGTATTTCTCTTTGTAAAATATTTGTAATATTTTCTCATCTTTATCTTTTACAGTTTCAGAGATCATTACTTCGCCCATGATTATGATGAGGTAGGTGGATCAATTTTTTTTTTAAAGATCAATCTTTTTTAAACAAATACCAAGTTGTCGCTCATGAATATTCATGTTTGCACCAATGCTGGCCGGGTATACACTCCATGTGTTCACCCTGCCAGGTTGCGCTTGTATTGTGAAATCCCACCGTCAGAGGCGACTTAAGTGATGGGGCACATGAAATCAAAGTACTTTGCATTAGTGAGGTAGAATTTCTCTCTTTTTCATACACAATTTTCAGCTCTTATAAATAAAGTTTTGGATGATGAATGTAACAGATTCTAATTGGAGAAGGTAAACAAAAAGAAAGGCTAGAGGTATATTGGTGTATGGTTTTACAACAAATAACCTTGTCAGTATATTGCTGCTATTACAATTACGAAAATGAACAGAAATTTTTGTTTTATCTGATCATCATTAATTTTTTACATTTGCCACAATCGCTGCACTTCAACATGCGCTCAATTTTTTTGCAGGTGCGCGATTTCATTATGCGTCCATTATTGACATGATGTCTGCAAATTTTTTGCAGGTGCGCAATTCTAATTTACGTCAATTATTTACATGTCTAGTAACTATAGTACAAGGCTAGTGTTATGACTCTTCTCTGCTTGTATTTTCATAGCTCACTCCTCCAACCCTGGTACAGACCCAAGTAGAGGGAGGTGCAACTCTATTCAAGCTTGGATTCTTCGGAGAAGAGGTAAGATTTCATACAAAGCACTATTATATCAATAATGCAGGATTGAGCATGCACTATACTTGATTATAAATAAATTAATTATACTGAGCGGAGGTTTGATTTACCGAGGCTTCAGGCCGAGGTGTTTAGACCTGCATGAGGGATAATTTAGTTATTTGGAGTTTGTACCTATATATTCCAATAATGGTGCATCAATAGAACATGCATTGATTATTATTTTTCTTTATTTTATGATAAGTACCTAGTTCGTTGTAGTTTCATCAACTACAAGCATCTACACTGAGAACAAATATTAATTTAAATCCCTTAAAGTTTCTGAAACTTTTAGGTTTCGGCTCTAAGTGTGATCCCGACTAATGATGATACTTTCCTTCTTTTTTGGTATCTCCTTGTTTGTAGGCTTTTCTAACTCAGTCCTCTCAGCTGTATCTTGAGACCGCCTTGCCTTCAATGGGAGATGTTTTCTGCATCGCACAGTCGTATCGAGCTGAGCAGTCGCGTACACGCAGGCATCTTGCAGAGTAAGTATGCACAAATGTGTTTTTAAGCCCATGTTATGACTCGACCAACTTACGACTAGCTTGCAACTGAGTAAGCTGTTTTGTGACTTTTGAGATGTGTTCTGCATCGCACAAAGTTGAATTGAAAATACAGTGAAAATGTAGCTCAAAAAGTTTGCTTTACGAATTATAACAATATATAGTCTTTTCAAATATTTAAAAATACTATCAAATTAAAGAGCAGCACCAAAAAGGCCTTGACATTAAACATTCATTTACATGATACATGCATATATGAATGTTTAACTCTTGATTAGCTTCTGTCAACTCAAGTCACACATGCTGGCTAGCTTCTGTCGACTCTAATTGATTAAGTAAAGCACAAAATACTCCACACTTTATAAAAAAACTTGCAGTCTAGAGTTTCATGATGCAGCAGGTAAAGAGTTAATATAAGTATGGTATAAAAATTGAGTTTTTGAGTGAATATTTTCTTCTTTTGCCTGACAGGTACACCCATATTGAAGCAGAATGTCCCTTCATCTCATTCAACGACCTACTAGACCGACTGGAGGATCTAGTGTGTGATGTCGTCGAAAGGGCTATGGCTTCCCCTGTAGCTGATCTTATCAAGGAACTGCACCCGGTAAGTTAATTCTCAATCCTTTCCCATTAGACACTCCTGTCGCCCCTTATCAGAAATGCCAACACTCCGATTCTATCAAGGAACTTTATCCAGTAAGTGAACTCATTTTGACTCCATCTTACACCTTCATGACCCCTCACCCTGCCCCTTATATACTCCATATTCCGACCCTAAGGCCCCCATGTATTTTTACTTGAATGATAGTAACTATGTGATGTAGTTGAGAGAGCATTGACCTCCTCTGTAGGTGATCTTATCATGGAACTCCATCCACTAAGTGACCCCATTTTGACCCCATCTTTGACCCCCTTTAACGCTAAGCCCCCCCCCCCCCCCCCCCCCTCCATTTTGGGGGCATGAATGATAGTGTGTGTAATGTAATAGAGAATGCTATGGCCTCCCCTGGAGCTGATCTTATCAAGGAATTTCCTCCGGTAAGTTCACTCTTTTTGACCCCATCTTACACCTCTACCACTCCTCACCCTGTCTCAAAGGGCCCCTACCCCCATCATTTGGCATGAATGATTGTGTGTGATGTATTCGAGAGGGCCATGGTCTCCCCTGTTGTTCATCTTATCATGGAACTGCATCTAGTAAATTCATCTTTCAATTCATCTCCACTTTAGAATTAGAATTGGCAAAGTAGTAAAATGTCAAACTGGTAGTTGAATTTCCCTAGCCATGATTCATAATTGGTAAACAGCCTAAACATACATGTAGCATAGCTCCCTCCACTCTCTCACTGTCCTCCAAAAACACTTCATTATAGATGTATTGGCGTCTTGTTGTACCTTTGTTTTTGTTGAAATTGAAGAATAAACTAACATTTATGATAATAACAATTATTGATTTGATTAATTTCAGGAATTCAAGCCCCCTAAGAGACCTTTCAGGAGGATGAACTACTCTGACGCCATAATCTATCTCAAAGAACATGACATTAGGAAGGATGATGGCACATTCTATGAGTTTGGAGAGGTAAGAAAGAGCATTACATTTGATAATGCTTCCATCCTCATTTTTCCCATCCAATACTCACAATAGGGAAGAAAATAGTTTTGACAGATTCATAAGCACTTTCATATGATCATAATACATGAAAAATTAACATCATTGAGTTGACAAAGTTACCAATTTTTTTAGTTGGTATTTATGTAAATTCTGGGCTTACACGTACAGGCAATACCAAAGTTGGGGATACAAGTCATTAAATTTTCATTCATTTATTCTATTATCTTATTTTGCATCATTTTTTTTTAAAGCTGAATTCTTTAGCAGTCGTAATTTTGCACTGATGTTCATTTTTGCATATGTTTTTTTATCACTCAGAATAGACCGGGGGGGGGGGGGGGGTTGTTTCATCAAGATATGTCGCAGCGACGAGTCATTTTTTCGACAGTTCCCATAGCAACTGTCAGCGATATTGCTTTTCATCCAATCACAATCAAGGAATTTGTCAGCGCTGACTAATTGTCTCTGGACCTGAATTAGCTTATGCATGACTTCGAATCGCTGAAAATTAATAATGAATCTGATATCCAAGTCAAACTTATATGAGGTAAATTAGTAATTGCCTGTGTCAAAAGTCAGATGAAGTACCATTTTTATATTTTAATGTTTTTACCTCTCCAAAGACAATTTTTTTCTTCTCCCTGTCTAGGCCAACCAATTATTCCAAACATACTGAAGGTTGACTGTAATTGAAAGCATAAATCATTTTTTTTTTTGTATTTATATCTATTAGATGTTGTTCGACATGTACCTATACCTTGATTGATGCATATTGATTACATGAAGCTGATTTTACTCATTTTTTAGGATATTCCAGAAGCCCCAGAGAGGAAAATGACTGACCAGATCAATGAGGTATGCATCAAGTTTGTGTATTTTTTATTCATCCATCTGTCTGTCCCATTTTCATTCTTTTGATAATTTTATAACCAATATGAAACTTTATTGACTTAATTAAAACTTTGGTCATGCATCCCTATGGCGGAGACAGTTGTCTGAGTCGATTTGAATCCACGAGATCAAAGATGAAAGGGGTCATTGGATACCTGAGAATGGCTTATTCTTGTTTCAAAACTTATGATAACTCCGAATATTTTCTATTGTTCAGTACTTAAACAGGGAATGATTTTAGTTTTCACAATATATTAGCAGTTTTAGACATCAAGGATATATTTCCAACACTTTACTGTACAGTTCTATATGTAATAGTTGCTAAACAAAACATTTGTTGTGTACCAATCCTGCTAAAATGCATATCAAATTGCGATGCGATACCAGGACAATTATTCCCTGTTAAATGTTCCTGCCAGATCCTTGACACCATATTAACTGCAGTCAACTCTGTTTAAGTCAAACTTGTCGAAGTTGAGTAATTACCTGTAAAAGTCGATTGGATTTCTTTAACCAAATCATATAAACATGTGTTATTTAAATTTTCTAAGTCAAATTTCTCCCCATTTTTGTGGTCCCAAGATATTTGACTTACGCAGAATTACCTGTACATTTGTATTTAATAATATGTGACACATTTTCAGTATAAATATTTTGTTGATACATACATGTAGATGTATATTTGTCATACTTTGAAAAATATCATGAATTGTTTAATCTGTTTGTATGTCTTGCCTCACCCTTTTTCTATTGTATTTCATTTTACGAACTATTTGTCATTGAAGAATGATGATTTTCGATCATTACACTTAGATTTCAAATCAAATATGAATGGGGAAGAGATATATCGGGAAGCTCCCATGTAAATGTACAAGGGAGGGGGGGGGGGAGGTCACACATTCACTTTTTTTTAAAAGTTGCCTGCTATTTTATTTGAAATTTAATGTTTACCTTTACGCTTGTCAAAGAGTCAAGAATTGTAAGCATGATAATTTCAGACTGACATTTTAGACTAAATGTGTACTTGATCTTTTCCTGTTCAGCCAATCATGTTATGCCGATTCCCGGCCGCCATTAAATCCTTTTACATGCCTCGATGCCCTGAGGATGATCGCCTTACTGAATCTGTAAGTATGGCGGTGGTCATCATTGTGATTATTGTGATGATGATGATGATGATGATGATAATGATGATGATGATGATGACGTCGACGACGAGGACGAGGATGTGGCTAATGATCATAATGATGATGATGAGATGATGATAAAAAATATGATGACATAATCATACAAGAAATAAGAATTGAATTGAATTGAATTTCTTGACAAGAATTTAATTTAATTGAAGATGAGGAAGAAGATGATGCAGAAGGAGGGGAGGAGGAGGGGAGTTGTGGGAGGAGCAGAGGGTGGAGGGAGAAGGAAGAGGAATGGTAGGAGGAGATATGTAATGGAAGGAGAGAAGGGGAAGCAATGAGGAGTGGGTTTATGATGATGATGAAAATGGATAAGAAGATGATGGAGCTGATGATATAGAAGATGATTGTGGTGATATTGATAGTTATGAAGATGCTATATGTGATGATAAGGAAGATGGATGGAGGGAGGGAGGAGGAGATGAAGGAGGAAGAGGTGGTTCATGATGATGAAGAAGATGATACTATAGAAGATTATTGTGTTGATAATTAATTAAAGGTGTAGAGAAGATTTATGTCATGATGAGGAGGAAGAGGAGATTTCGGATGATGATAATGATTCTGATTATGATGATGATGGGTGTGATGATGATGATGATGATGATGATGGTGATGATGATGACGATGATGATGATGATGATGATGATGATGATGATGATGATGATGACGATGATGATGATGATGATGATGATGATGATGATGATGATGATGATCTTGTCCGTTCTTCCCCATCCAGGTGGATGTATTGATTCCCAATGTTGGAGAGATCGTTGGTGGATCCATGAGAATCTGGAATAATGAGGAGCTAATGGCGGGCTTCAAACGTGAAGGCATCGACCCTTCTCCATACTACTGGTATACTGATCAGGTAAGCTTTATAATTTTTCTTTAACACTGACCATCTACAGTATTACTCCCACCCCCCACAAAAAAAAAATCATCATCATCTTATAATATGTGGAGCCTAAAGTCATATGGACCATGAAGTTAACCTTGCTGCAGTGGAAACTCGCTATAACGAGATTTGATATTACAAAATATCTGCTATAAAGAGGTAAAAAATCTGGTCCCAGCTGTTCATAACTTTTGTTTTTTTAACTCTGCTGTAAAGAGATTACTCCTATAACCAGGTATTTTTCATGGTTCCAAGCACCTCGTTATACCGAGTTTCCACTGTATATCAGTTTTCTCATCATCTCAAGAAAACACATTACACACTTATAAACTGGAGCTACGTGTATGTAGGACCAGTGATTTTTCCTTGTTATAAGAGGGATGTGTTCCAGGTGTATCTGACCCTTCTTTTAATGAGGTTCCACTTTAGCAGTGCAAAACTTCAATCTAAATGGTAGTTAACAATTTGAGGGAAGTAAACTTTTCCAATCTCATCCTGTTTTACAGAGGAAGTACGGAAGCTGCCCCCATGGCGGTTATGGCCTCGGACTTGAGCGATTCCTGACTTGGCTCCTGAACCGACATCACATCAGAGACGTCACCTTCTATCCTCGCTTCACAGAGAGATGTAAACCATAGAGGGAGACATTTTATAGATGTTACCCAAACATGCCAACAATCTGGGGGTTGTAACGTATAACATGTAGTTAAACTTACGATAAAGATTGTAAGTCTATTGTAGAGCGTGTGCCATAGAGACATGATTAATTCTCGATTAATCCTATCTCTTTTTGTGTTGCGGGCACCTGGGCGGTGTTTCACCAAATCATTCTTAAAGTAATGAAGGACTTTCAAAAAGACTATAGAGAATTTTAACGAGTATAAGGTGCATGAGATTTTCCATCATTCTGCACAAGAATCGATACCAGTTGTGAGTAAAATTATACTTAGAGTCTTTTTGTAACTTGGTGAAACTCCGCCCTGTAATACCTATTAGGTCATAAATTAGAATGTGAGTAGCCGAACGGCTTAACCAAATGCTCTCTCATGGGAGAAAGCATAAAAACAACAAAACGTTTTTCCAAGTCAATGACTTTAAAAACACTGAATTTACATCATGTGCTAGGTCAATGTTTTAAAAAAGTTGGCAGCTTTGTTATTTGGTATTCTTGCTTCATTTAATGAAGAAAAAATGATAGAACATGAAACCTGTGTGAAAGGGACACTACTGGAATATATACTGAGCTGCAGTGTGATATATGTGCCTCATACGGCCAACTCTACTTTTCCTGCATATCTATTTGCCAGCTTAAATCATGCAAAACCTTTCCTTAGAAATGTACATCATTGAAATCAAATTTGTTGAAGTCTAACACATTTTACTTTCCCAAAAAATCCAGCTTTACTCAATTAATACTTGAAAACTCCTTTCTTGGATAGTTTTGGGTATTACGATTGAAAGGAAACAATTGCTTGCACGACTCCAGAAATAGTTCTTGCCCTTTTCCCCCAGATATGTGTAGCCCTTTCACACAAGTTTGCATGTATTAATATTTCCTTTGAATTTACAAAATTAGACTTATTTTTATCAGAAGTAAATTGCATAAGTACTGTTAGTTAGTAATGTTAAGAGCAGCGTATACTCTTCCATTCTCATGCACATTGTCCTGCTGAAGCAATTATTTATGACATATACAAGCCTAAATTTTAAATATGCACTTTGTTACCTGTGGTATTATGTGACAAAACCTATCCAGTAGGTAAGTGTAAATTTACACATTACCCAAAATTGTTTGTGGCAACTTTGCAGAAATACCGACCATTGTATATTATGCTCTGTGAGACAGAGGACAAAGATTTAATTTCATAGTCCAGTAGACATCCTTAATTTTCTTGTAGACTAATTTGATCCTCCGATGAGATTTTAATGTTGCTTCACGTAGACTTCAGTGCAATTCTTTTAACATTAGATAGCTTGCATTTTGTAGGTTTAGAGTAAAATATAAACAAGGAAATGTTCTTCCTGGGTTATGTTTCAAAAGGCTGTACAGTGGAAACTCGGTATAAAGAGATCTGATATAACAAAATATGTGATATAAGGAGGTAAATAATCTGGTCCCAGCTCTTAATAACTTATTGTTTTTTAACTCTGCTATTAAGATAGTCCCAAGCACCTTGTTATACTGAGTTTCCACTGTACGTAGATCTAAGCATGACTGGTGACCCCTTCCTGTGATTCAATATTAAGCCCTTTTGCTGAATTGCACCTAAGAGAGGGTCACCAGTCATTTGTAGATTCGTGTGTACCTCTACAAACAGCTTTATGAAACATGACCCTGATAACTTATTGCAACATTTAATGGCCAAGGTGAAGGTTCAATGTGTAATTCATTTGATGGGAGTTCCAGGGTATTTTTTTTAATTTTTAGAATGTTCATAGGAGGTTAAGTAGTCGAAGATGAAAGCATCGTGGCCATCCTCACTTTGCTGCACTCAACCCAGGTGCAATTTGGGTAGTGGTAGGAGACCTGTTTTGTGTGCTCCTTACAGGTTGCTTTATTCGTGAATGCAATCCAGTCCTATAGTACACTATTTAGAAACATTTTAAATTTAGCAATTCTACATGTTAAGCACTATAAAGATACATTATTACACTGTATGTCACATCAGTCTTTTCTAAAAGAAGAATTATTGAATTATTTTGTGCCTTTAATAATTTCCCTTTTCGTGATATCTTCATTATGTGGTGTTAGGAACTTTACGTGTACCTGGTAAATTCTCAGTTTTGGGAGGTCTTTAAAATCTTTTAAAATATTGATTCTCCATTTCTGAATAAGGTTTTAATATGTATTCAAATATTGACAATATATCAAGTAGCAGCCAGAAAAAAAAATATTATTTTGTGAAAATATGACCAAGATATTAATCAACCTTGCGCAAGTAGAATCTATTGGGATAGAAGGAATTTTTTCCTGTGAGGGGTAGAACAATAGAATGTTAAGAAGATGACCTGAACTACATGTATATGTCTTAAAAAATATTCTATTCTAATTTTTGCAATTTAAAAAAAATGTTTTTCCCCCGGAAGATATGCCAGTTTACTTAATAAATACAGTGCATGAACGTAGAAGTAGAAATGTGTGCTCTTGTATCATTTTGTTCAATGCCTTTCACAAAAGAAAAATATACCACAGTTGTAATAACTGTTTTCATAATTCCACATTTTAATGTTCCAATTTTAAAAAGACATGCATCATTGACTACAACATTTTAAAGCACTTTATAATGTTATAAAAAGTTATCATTTTGTGTCTGAGTAGCAGTTAAAATTTTCACCTCGCATTGCCTCAACCCAAGAGGCATAAATCTACAATACAACCTACATGAGTACGCTGTAATTGGCAGCTTTTCCGAACTTTCTAAAGAAGACCGATAGGTTTGGAAGAATATTATATACAATGAATATGTTGTACAATACTGCTTCACAGTACAAAGAATAACACTAATACTACAGTGGAACCTCATTATAAAAAGGTCGGATATAGCGAGATACCCGTTATAACAAGGTGATTTTATTGGTCCCAGCTCTTTATAGTTCTATATTTTTTTTTACCCTGATATAGTAAGGAACCTGATATAACAGAGTAATTTTCATGGTCCCAAGGACCTTGTTATAAAGAGGTTTCACTGTATGTTGTATTGTACATGCACATTAAAATACGTACGTGAGGAATGTAGCCCAAAAGCTCCGCACAAAAAGTAAGGTATAAAAATGTCTGGCAGGCTGATCATGAATGCTATTTACTTGTAAGCACAGAGTTGCCAACTGTTCCGAAATATGCAGAACAGAAATTAAAACAGCTGAACCAAATATTTCCTCATGACAGAAAGCATGATAACAATGCCTGTTTGTGGGCCGTTGGCGAAAATTTTGAATAAATTATTTCTTTTTCATCACCCAGCAGAATTAATCACAAACCTTTCAATGCCCACATTCTTACTCTCATGAGAAATTATTGTGGTCAGCTATTACGCGATTCAAACTCTAATCTTTAAAATGTATATATTCCTATAGAGTTGTCATCTATCCAATGAAAATGACAGTAATCTTGTAAAAGAACAAATTCAAAGGTCCTTTTATAAAAACATTCATAGAAGAAAAGTGGACCTTGCTACAACGAGGTCCAAAAATCATACCTTATCTTGGGTTCCTCCCTATATTATTAAAGGAGTAAAATAGTCTGCAACCTACAAAAATCCCAATGTTCAAACAGGAATTTGCTGACCTACCATATGCATGAATATGCCAGATATGCCAATTAAAAATGGCATTCTTTACTTCTTCTATCTACTTTTGCTTTTCAAGGGGTACTTAGATCGCTGATATATATGAATGCACAGCATCATGATACCATGATGGAATTCAGTGTCTATCATACACCATAATTATGACAATGTCCATAAGACTATAAAAATGACCTTGTCACCAGATATCAAGAATCTTGTTTTATCAGGATTGAAAAAAAAAGAATATACCCAGACCATAAAAACCAGTTTTCTATATCGGGTACAGGGTAATTTGTTACACCCAACCTTGAACAAGTGCCACTACATGTATATATGTGTTCTGAATACAGGTATTTTTTCAATCTCTAATTCTTCGTCAAATATTCCACAACCCGTGCAATTTTGGCACTCCATAAATAGCCCCGTTATAAAAACCCATATGATTGCTGAATGACACGTAAATAAAGGCAGTACGTTTTTGCAATTTTGTTATATAAATGGAACATATTTTCTATTGCTGTTAGTTCCATACAGTAAAATGCAGTAAAAATACATCTGTGCAGTATATTGATTTTCATATCTGGCCAAACTGACACATTACCAATAATATCAACATGTACATGTATATACAATACTTAATATAAATACTATGCAATGTGGACTTAAAAAGGTAACATTTATCATTGAGATATGAATATACAGTCATGAATATGGAATGAAAAATCTTGGTTACTGAATTTCCATAAGCATTCATAATATTGTGAAGTCAAATATGAAAAACGATTTTTTTTTTTTTCTTCATATTTTACACAAGCAATACTTTACAGGCAGCATCAATTTGAACATTTCTTTTCAATCAATTTACATGCATTTAATGTTAAAGTATTCCAGAGATCACCTTTTATCAAATTAGCATGAACCTTAGTCTATTCTACACATCCCCATATTTTGTCACCTGTATAGACTTTCACAAACCATATTCCTTCCTACAGATCATTTTGAAAACACCTTAATTGTAGCCTCATATGGCTTATTTCAATATTTCAAAAATTGTTTTTATTACTCCGCTCAGTCAACACTTCAAAATAGAAAATGATTGCCGGACATTCATAAGAGCTGTCATCTGATCATACATGTACATATGGAAAATAATGCTAAGGATATNGTTGTAATAACTGTTTTCATAATTCCACATTTTAATGTTCCAATTTTAAAAAGACATGCATCATTGACTACAACATTTTAAAGCACTTTATAATGTTATAAAAAGTTATCATTTTGTGTCTGAGTAGCAGTTAAAATTTTCACCTCGCATTGCCTCAACCCAAGAGGCATAAATCTACAATACAACCTACATGAGTACGCTGTAATTGGCAGCTTTTCCGAACTTTCTAAAGAAGACCGATAGGTTTGGAAGAATATTATATACAATGAATATGTTGTACAATACTGCTTCACAGTACAAAGAATAACACTAATACTACAGTGGAACCTCATTATAAAAAGGTCGGATATAGCGAGATACCCGTTATAACAAGGTGATTTTATTGGTCCCAGCTCTTTATAGTTCTATATTTTTTTTTACCCTGATATAGTAAGGAACCTGATATAACAGAGTAATTTTCATGGTCCCAAGGACCTTGTTATAAAGAGGTTTCACTGTATGTTGTATTGTACATGCACATTAAAATACGTACGTGAGGAATGTAGCCCAAAAGCTCCGCACAAAAAGTAAGGTATAAAAATGTCTGGCAGGCTGATCATGAATGCTATTTACTTGTAAGCACAGAGTTGCCAACTGTTCCGAAATATGCAGAACAGAAATTAAAACAGCTGAACCAAATATTTCCTCATGACAGAAAGCATGATAACAATGCCTGTTTGTGGGCCGTTGGCGAAAATTTTGAATAAATTATTTCTTTTTCATCACCCAGCAGAATTAATCACAAACCTTTCAATGCCCACATTCTTACTCTCATGAGAAATTATTGTGGTCAGCTATTACGCGATTCAAACTCTAATCTTTAAAATGTATATAGTCCTATAGAGTTGTCATCTATCCAATGAAAATGACAGTAATCTTGTAAAAGAACAAATTCAAAGGTCCTTTTATAAAAACATTCATAGAAGAAAAGTGGACCTTGCTACAGCGAGGTCCAACAATCCTAATACCTTGTTATCTTATGAATCCTCCCTACATTATCAAAGGAGTAAAATAATCTGCAACCTACAAAAATCCCAATTTTAAAACAGGAATACCATATGCATGAATATGCAAGATAAGGCAAGAATTATTCAATTATTTATCTACCCAACACAAAAATCATTCAATTGATATTTACGCAGTACCTGCTGCTATAACACGAATCGAGCCCGCCACTTCCATCGGCTCTCGGTGGTCTAGTGGTAAGACGCCTGTCTAGTCATCAGGAGATCGTGGGATCGATTCCTACCCGAGAATGCCCGAGATTTTTTTCTCAGCTTCTCGGTAAAGCACTGTCAATCAGTGTTTATTCATGTTGGGATAAGGCAAGAATTATTCAATTATGCCAGATATGCCAACTAAAAATGGCATTATTTACTATTTCTATCCTGTTTGTTTTGCAAGGGGGTACTGAGATCTCTGATGTCTATGAATGTACAGCGCCATCACATCATAATGGAATTCAATGTCTATCATACATCATAATTATGACAAAATCCTTGAGACTATGAAAATGACCTTGTCACCATATATTAGGAATCTTGTTTTAACGGTGGAAAAACCAAAGAATACACAAAGACCATAAAATTCACATTGCTATATTGGCTACAGGGTTATTAGTTAAACCCAGCCTTAAACGAGTGCCAGTGCACATGTGTTCTGAAAACAGGTATTTTTTAAAAGTCTAATTATTTGTCAAATATTCCACAATCCATACACTTTTGGCACTCCATCTTTAGCCCCGTACTAAAAACTATTGCTGAATTAAATCAAGGCAGTACGTTTAGGTAATTTTGTTATGTAAACATTTTTTCTATTGCTGTTAGTTCCATACAGTAAAATGCAGTAAAAAATACATCTGTGCAGTATATTGATTTCATATCTGGACATACTGAAACATTACCAACAATATCAACATGTACATGTATATACAATACTTAATATAAATACTATGCAATGTGGACTTAAAAAGGTAACATTTATCATTGAGATATGAATATACAGTCATGAATATGGAATGAAAAATCTTGGTTACTGAATTTCCATAAGCATTCATAATATTGTGAAGTCAAATATGAAAAACGATTTTTTTTTTTTTCTTCATATTTTACACAAGCAATACTTTACAGGCAGCATCAATTTGAATATATTTTTCAGTCAATTTCCATACATTTAATGTTTAAGTATTCCAGAGATCACCTTTTATCAAATCAGTACGAATCTTTGTCTATTCAACACAACCCCATATTTTGCCACCTTTATAGACTCACAATCAATATTTGCTTCCTGCAGATCATTTTGAAAACACACCAACTTTAGCTTCATAAAAAAAGGCTCATTCCAAAATTTCAAAAAAGTGTATATATTACTCCCCTCAGTCAATACTGTACTTCAGAAGTGAAAATGATCGTCACACATGTCCTCTGATCATACATGTGGAAATTAATGCTAAGGATATCATAAAGGTGTATTCTGTTGGTTTGGCCAAAAATGTATGGATACCCAAGACCGACCGTCCCTCTAAAAAAAAAACCAACCTGAATTGCGAATTGATTTTTGCGAAACACATCCTAAAAAGTCATTTTCAGAAATTACTGAATATTAAGTCTTAAGTTTCTACAAAGAATTTGTTACAAAAATTAAAAAAAAAATAATTAAAAAAGGACTCTTTCCGACCAACTGACACAATTTTTCAAAAAGTCATTCTTGGGCCTCATAACAATTTTTGGGGCTTTACGTTGACTCATTGCTGCTGATGGTTTTGCAATCTGAAAAATAAACATGGATCTGCTGCCAAAAAATCTAAAGTTCATTGAAAGAATATAGCTATATGTGACTACTGTATTCTAATGCAACATTTCTTACACCAGTTTCAGGCATTAGTCTGGAAAATGACCGACATTCAAATGAACTGTCATGGAGTACTATTATGGCTTCAATTTTCCCTACTTATTAGCATAATTGTCAAATATATTGGGAGTAGTAAGTAATTGCAAGAATATGACTGTGAAAAAATAAATTGTTGTCCACATGGGAGGCTGCACTTTATAATAGCAGAGGCATACAAATTATTTGTAAAGGAATTGTCTTCTTTTAAATGCAGTCCAATATCAAACCTGGATGCTGCTTTTAATTTGCTGTGATTTGAAAATGATTCTTTAATTGATTTTTCAATTTCTTGTTAAATCAAAAGGAGGTAAATAACACAACTTCATGAAATGAAGCAGATTTTTTTCCCCTCCAGACGTATTGTATACCTGCTAACCCTGTCAGTCAAGAAAAAGGAACAAATCACTTTAAAAATTGTAAAACTAGGAGCATTCCTAAAGTAAGTTCCTTATCCAATATTACAGACAAATTTAATAGGAATAGGAACAAATTGGTTAAAATTATGAACCAAATAATAGAACCAAATTCTCTTGTCAAAAAAAGAAGGAATTATCATATTTCATAGGAACCATTCAGTCATGCTATTGTTTGAAAACAAACTTTTTTAACAGAGTGGCTGGACGATTCAACCAAGAAACTGTCCGGCAATTCCCGATCCCAAGAAACTCCTGGCTTTCTTCATCTTTGGGTCTGGCATGAAGCCTAGGCCACCCCCTCCACCTCCAGTACTCCCACCTCCATTACTTCTTCTTCTTCTATTTCTTCTACTTCTATTTCCACTACCACCACCACTTTTCATCTTCCCTTTCCCTCCTGCAAACTTAAACTTGGAAAGCTTAGGTTTGTTGCCCCCTGCGCCTGATGCAGTCGTCAGCCACCCATTGCCGTTCCCTCCTCCACCACCAGATGAAGCAGCCGCAGAAGCTGCCCGGGCACGCTTGGTCTTGGCGGCGCTCTGGGCACTAGCCTTGCGCTTCGCAGGTCTGGGTTTCCTGTCTCTCTTTGTCCTGGAGGATGATTGGCCCTTGCCTCCTGAGTCGAAGTATGGGGATTCGTTGACGGTAGTGGAGAATGCATCTTCTTCCAGCATGTCATCATCTGAATGAAACAACAGAATTGAAATGCTTTTAAGGCGAGCGATTCACATTCTTTGTTTAGAAATACAGGATTTATCAAAACGATTAGAATTTACAACAATTTCTTGTTTGGCTACAAACGATTCATTTCTATAACGAGGAAAAAATACTAAATGTTAAGAGCTTGGAACTTCATAATGTTATAAATATTGTTATTTCATCCTCATCAGCTTTGCATCCCGTCTTTTGCCACAACCAAATGAAAAATAATTACAGTACACTGTATGAGTTAACCTACCACGTATAATCTCTGGTAGGTACTTGAACATGGAAGGATTGGCTACATCTCTTACAACCCTGTAGCTTTGGAATCCATCACTCAAGTTACGAGTTATTATTACCACTCCCTTGCGAGTATTCCAGCAGGGTATTCCAAGGCAACTAAACATAGCAACTCACCTGGAATAAGCTAAGGTAGGTACTTGAACATGACCTGGAGGAAAGATTGGCCCCATCTCTTTGCCGCAGGTTCTTCCACTCCAGTTATGAGCTATTATTACCACTCCTGGGGGGTATTCCAGCAGAGTGCTAGAGAGCAATCAATATCTTACTCAGAGGCAGAAACAAATTGACTCGCCAGGAATAAGCTCAGGTAGGTACTTGAACATGACCTGTAGGAATGATTGAGCCCATCTCTTAGCTTTGGAATCCATCACTCCATTTAGGAGTTATTATTCCCACTTCCATGGGATTATCGCAGCAGGGTACAAGACGTTTAATCATAGCAACTCATTGTGACTTACCAGAAATAAGCTCGGGCAGGAACATGAACTGTAGGAAGGATTAACCCCATCTTTCAATAGCCTTTCCTTTCCTCTATCCAGTTTTGAGATATTACCCTAGGATCCTTCATTTTCCACCCCATTATGAGTATTCCAGCAGGGTATTTAAGCATACCAACTCCCCAGGAATGAGCTCGGGTAGGTACTTGAACATGACCTGTACAAAGGACTGGCCAAATCTCTTAGCTTGGACTTCCATCACCTCAGTTTGTAGTTATTATTGCCTTGGTTTATTGTACTCAGTAATGCATGCATACAATTTACTGTATGTCCATTTTCCACCACATTGGGAGTATTCCCGCAGGATTATCAAAGACTCTAAATCATAACAACTTACCAGAAATAAGCTCAGGCAGGTACTTGAACGTAACCTGGAGGAAGGATTGGCCCCAGCTCTTTGCCTTCTGTTCCTATATCCAGTTTTAAAATATTATTTTGGTTTATTCATTTTCCACTCCTATGGGAGTATTCCAGCAGGATGCTTAGACATTGTGACTCACCAGGAATAAGCTCGGGCAGGTACTTGAACATGACCTGTAGGAAGGATTGGCCCCATCTCTTAGCCTTGGGTTCTGTCACTCCAGTTATGTCCAGTAACTCCTCCATTGTGAATGGAGTCTTCTCTGTCATCTCTCGTAGTGTAGCATCTACAAAAACAAAAACAAAAAATGATATTGGGTCATAATGAATGTATAAAAACAAACATTTACAAAATCAATGATTTATATTTCATACAAATACATATAACTTAATTTTTTTTGCATACAGATATTTTGCCATTTAAAGCCCAAGTATAGTTTTGGTAAAAGCAAATATTTTTATCGCAAAATTTTGTCTTCAAATCTACTCAAAAAGAAACATGATATCATGAACATGTTGTACAAAAGATTGTACGAAAAATTAACAAGTTTTGGAAAAGTTATAACCTAAAGTTTGGAAAATATTTTAGCGTCGTAGCCCCCGACGCGAATTCAATATTTTCTTTCTTGATAAAGGACAGCTTCTCATGAACAGAATTGGATAAAAATTTCAGAATTCATTCTTTATGTATTCCTTTTTAGCATGCTTTTATAAAATCTTGGAAATATTTTTCTATATGCCCGATAAGAAGCAAAATATTGTTATTACCAAGAGAGGGCGCTAAATACGATTTAACGGTCAAATTCAAATTTTCAAAAGAATTCGCTCGTAGAAAAATATGCTATGATCTTGAAATGTGTTTAGAAACTATATGTCATGGTATATATCCCCAAAATTAACATTTCTTTAATCTTTACCAAAACTATACATGGGCTTTAAGAACAGTTTGATATATTGGCATGTTGTTATTTTCACGTTTTGACAGTGTTTCTACACATATAAATATGGACATTTTTGGTGAGGCCAAGACCGCGAAGTTCAAGAAAATACAACCATCACAAAATGTTCAGCTTATACAGTAGGTGTTTTTCAATATCCATATGCATAGATCAACACTTGTGCAATGAAAGTGTTTGAAATATCAATGCGAGAGGACAATAAAAGGTTATTTCATAAAACATACTGACGTAACCAAAAAAGAATTTCTGAAATCCATTGGTTTTTTTATACCCCCTTTTCAATCATAATAGAACCAAAAAGGGAAAGAAATTTGAAGAAGTTGACAGGTACCAGGTATGCATTAGTCCTAAATGCATCAATACAACCATATAGGTACTAACCGTTGAAGATGTTAGCAGTATTCATGTTGTTCTCCGCAGCAAGCGTCCTGCAAGTCGCACGTAGATCATCTAGCAATCTCTGGTGTATGTCATCCCTTGTGGCTGCACTTATACCACCTGTTGCAACAACAGGTGCCTTACCAGAGGACATGGCGCGGGAAGCACGGCTCTCTTGCATTCGCAGGTGCACCTAGTTTGTACAGAAAAGGGTGTAATGCAATAAAGTGTAAAATCATTGACCTGGCATAAGGTAAATAATCGCCAAAGTCAAAGGTCTTTTCGATTCTCCTTCTCTTTATATTCTATTGCTGTTATACTTTATAAGTAACATTTTCTCCAAGTCGAAGCCATTTCTTCAGTCCAAACAGATTCGCTTCAGGCAAGGTTGACCGTAGATCCAATCAAGAATCATTTCATCATCTTTCTTTTATAAACATGCACATCAGTCTTCATTGAGCATATCAGCATGTGAAATCAAGAACAAAATTATTCATTAAACATGAAGAATTGTAATCGCTGATACGTATAGACTCACACCAAGAAACATGAAAATGATGCCTCTTTGAGTACATACCTTGCATCTTCCATTGATGAGATCAAAGGCCTTCTGTCCAGTCTTGACATAACAGATGGCTTGCTCGTGAGCTCCAACGAACATCTCTTCTCTGAGGTAACCTTCCATGATCAGCTTACGTATCATCCTCTCAGTGTCGCCTCGCTGGAAGTCTTTTTTCTTCAGAAGACCGTAGGCAGGACTGTTGTTATGACCGCTCTGGTTCACCTTTGCCGAGTTTCCACCTTTAAGAGTGAAAGAGACAAACAGTAAATAAAACAATAAGATAACATTCCCGTGAGCTTCAATGAACATTTCTTCTCTGAGATAGCCTTCCATGATGAGCTTCCATATCATCCTCTCCGTGTTGCCTCGCTGGAAGTCTTTTTTCTTCAAAAGACCTTACGGAGGACTGTTGTTATGACCGCTCTGGTTCACCTTTGCCGAGTTTCCACCTGTGAAATGAATACAATTAAAAGACATAACATGTAAAGTTAAGAATAAGGTACATCAATTCTTCAGGGGAACCTTCCATAATATGCATGATGACAGTGGCTTGGTCCCATACAGTAAGACAAGGCACTCTGACCATCAAAAAACTTCATGAAACTCATCTATTAGTTCATAAGCGTAGTTTTAACAGTGCATTGGTTATTTACTCAAGATCTCATGTTGGAATTCCCACTCGCATTACTCGTAAATTGTACCAGACCTTAGTCTTCTTGGTACAAAGTGCAGGTTGTATCATCATCATCAACGTCATCACCACTATCATCAACATCTTCATCGCGTTCATCAGTATCACCATCATCATCACCATTATCATCATCATCATCATCATCATCATCATCA
>BQKZ01002804.1:0-10839 GCA_036244855.1 Temnopleurus reevesii | reverse complement strand
TGTATACATACATGTCAGCCTCCAAATTGCTCCAAAACCTGATTTGGTGTACAAAGTCAATGCAATAATCAATTTTTTTGCTTCCAATGGCTGAAATCAATTTTCGCACAATTATGCTTGCTTGAAAAAATATTTGCAACAAATTTGGCTAAAAAATGGAAAACAAAAATTTGAAAACAATAAATTACATAAGAAATTTAAAAAAAACAATATAAAACATATAAAATTAAATTTGTCAGTGGAAATATTTTTTGTGAAATTTTTGGTAATGATACAAGGAATATACACACCAAAATATAACTTTCTATCACCTTGTATTTGAGATTTAGAAAGAAAAAATATATTTTTAACATTAAGTTAGCACAATTCATTAATCAAAAATAAAAAGAGCATTTTTTAAAAATCTGATGATGCAAATTTGTACTTGACATGACATTCTACTCCCATGCAAATTTTTGCGGCAATGGCGAGATCGAAGACCGAGAACAGGAACGGGGACCTCGGCCCCCCCCCCCCCCCCCAGCTATGAGAACTACCAAAATACCCCGGCCTAGTTTAGGGTTTAAGCAGACTTTCATGAAGAATATGTGAAAGGAAAGTAGAAATGGCCATAGCTGATGCACTTGATTTAGTTGCGCGAGGGTATAGAGAATCAGGGAGAGGGGGGCAGTAAAGGGGTAAAAGCTTGGTATTACAAAAGATTGGATTGGATAGGCGTTAATGGGATCAATGGCACAAAACACTAGATGGGCAGCATAGTTTTTTTTTTAAATAAATCATTGAAATCAATATTTCTACAGATTGATTAGCATTACCATTACCATCATTAATTCAATATTCATTATTTTAATTACCACTCAACGAGACTACAACAGATTAATTACAGAATATTTAATCATATAATTGTTGTCAACACGAACAAAATTATTACCTAAATAATTTTCAGCTGAGCCCTGCTATACTTTGAATGGGGTGTGAAAGGTAAATTGCTATCTCGTCCAATGCCATCTCGTCCAATGACCGTTTCGTCCAAACGCGCTTCGTCCAATAATACTTCGTCTATAAACATTTCGTCCAATAAACATTTCGTCCAAAAAATTTTGCACGGCGGCGCGATCACAAAATTTGTGGAGGGGGGGGGGTCAAATTGACCCCCCCCCCCCCAGTTGGAATAGGGTTAAGTTGCTTCATCATGCAACACTTAATTCCAAATTGTTCTTGTCACAAGACATTTATTGCTGCAGTTCATTCATCACAATATGGTTACACCACAGGTGCTATCCTTGCAAAGCACATTCAACCAAAGCTTGTGCATCAAATAACACTTACACTTGAGGTTCCTTCTGGAGTTAGTGTAGGATGTCTGTCTTCACCCTTGGTATAGAAGTGACTCAATCATGAAGCTACACTTACTATTAAAGTTTTACACTCAATATGACATTTCTTAATCAAATCATAAGGTTTCTTCATATCACAACACTTACACCTGAGGTTTCTTCATCTGGAGTAGGTGTAGAATGTCTGTCTTGAACCTTGGTGTAGCAATGGTCTTCAGTGTCATCAAGGGAACACCTGGGAACTCCTCCCTGAGTTTTTTATATTTTTTTTTTCATCCCAAATCAATCCATGTTACTTCAACACACAGTACTTACACCTAAGGTTTTTCGTCACAAAGCACACAAAGCTGAAGTTTATCTATCATAAAACACTTACACCTGAGGTTTCTTCATCTGGAGTTGGTGTAGGATGTCTGTCTTGACCCTGGGTGTAGCAGTTGCTGTAAGCGCCATCATGGGGACACCAGGGAACTTTTCCCGGAGCTTGCACAAACGCTTGTAGTCTGGACGGAAGTCATGGCCCCACTATCAAAATGAAAAAAAGTTGCGGTGTAAATACCTGATTGTTCAACCAAATTTTGTAAAACCTTGAAAATGTTTGATTGTCCTTTGTATCGAACTGACCCACCGTATTTATATTTTTCTTTTTCATTTTTTGCCATTAACACCTTTTGAAAACACAGCAAATAAAGCTAAAATCAAACATTGAAAAAACGATCTCAAAACAATTGTTTGCAACTTCTTTGCTTTTAAATCATTTTTTCTCTAACAAGAATCAATTTTAAAGAATAGTACCATTTTCTAACTGACCAAACTTACTTGTCAAAACTGATACTCATTGAATAATCAAACTATCATTACAATTATGAAAGCCGGACTTACTGGCAATTCTATCATGAGCAATGTTAAAGTGCATAATACACGGAGGTAGCAATCAAACAATTTTATCAGATCGATCATGACTATTAAAACAATTTCATGAATCCATCCACAACGTACCTGACTGACACAGTGTGCCTCATCAATGACAAATCGAGATAGCAACCCTCTTGTGTAAAGATGCTCCATGGTTGATAATAACTTCTGACTGGCACTGATCTGTGTGTCCATGAAAAAAGTTAAGTTCATACACTCAGATAAGACAGTTATTTTTGCGCATAATCAATTTTAATTTGTTCTTTTTCACTATGCATCTTATTTAAAAATACGAAAATAAGAATGATAAAAGTATGAGTACCTCCAGTGGAATCCAAATTACCTGGGAGGAAAAATATACTAAATCCTTGGAAAACTACATATCTTGACATCAAACCTTCTGACATTTCATAACTTTCCCATACAATATCAGACACTACTTGTGAACCAAAACGCTCAATAAATATGTCTAACAAAATGCATTATCATTTTCACCATGACATAAAGAAATTATTACACAGAATTGAGATATAATTGACCTTTTCTGGTGTGACATACAGCATCTTGACAACCGGGTCTCTCATGCAGAGCTGGCGGTAGATGCCATCTGCTGCAGCACCTGACATCTCTCCTGAGAGGTGGGTAGCGGGGATCTCAAGCGAGACCAGTCGCTGGACTTGGTCTTGGATCAAAGACTTGAGGGGTGAAATCACGATGGTCACTCCCCTTGTGAGGACACCTGGGAGTTGGTATGTCAAACTCTTGCCTCCACCTGTAACAGCGAGAATATTTTAGTATGAAACATGTATTGTGAGCGATAAAATTATTCAACTTATAGGACTGTGGAGTGGGAATCAGAAAAAAGACTAGGTGCTGGAATTGGTCTTGGAAGAGGGACTTATGGGGTGAAATCATGATGGTCACTCCCTTGTGAGGACTCCTGGTAGTTGGTATGTCAAACTCTTGCCTCCACCTGCAACAGAAAGAATATTCTGTTATGACACATGTATTGTGAGTGATAACAAATTGAAATTATGGGTCTATGAAGCAGGGATCTCGAGAGAAACTAGATGCTGGACTTGGGCTTGGATCAATGCCTTGAGGGGAGAGATCACAATGTTTACCCCCTTGTGAGGACTCCTGGGAGATGGTATGTCAGACTCTTACCCCCACCTATAACATGAAGAATATGTTGGTGAGTGCGAGTGATCAAAATTATTATAATTATGGGTCAAGGAAACAGGGATCTCGAGAGAGACTAGTCGCTGGACTTGGTCTTGGATTAGGGACTTGGGGAGTGAAATCACTATCGTCACTCCTCTTGTTAGGACGCCTGGTAGTTGGTATGTCAAACTCTTACCTCTGCCTGTAACAGAAAGAATGTATTATGATTGATTAAAATTCAATCAAATTAGATATACTCTCACAAGTGCAGCTTGTTGGAAAAGCACAATGGGATAGTGCCATCACCATCATCATCATGACAATCATCATTGCCATTAATATTGTCATTATCATCAAAATCACCATAATTATCACTATCATTATTATCATTATAATCATCATTATCAGAACCATCATCACCATAACATCAATACCACCATAACGATCATCACTTTCATTTTCATCATAATCATCATTACATTACCACTGCCACCACCATCATCACAAATACATTTACCATCATCACCACCAGCTCCACCACCATCATCATCATTACCTGTAGGCATGAAGATAAAACAGTCTTCGCCAAGCGTAGCAACATTGATGGCTCTCGGCTGGTTCTCCCTGACTCTATGCAGACCAAACATCTTCCTATCCATCCTCATTATAATCATCATCATCATCATCATCAGAATCACCACCTTTACCTGTAGGCATGATAATGAAACACTCTTCGCCGAGTAGAGCGGCATTGATGGCCTCTCATTGATTCCCACTGAAGCGATATAGACCAAATGTCTTCCTGAACATCCTAAGTATCATCATCATCATCGTCGTGTTCGTCATCATCATTGTCAATCACCTTCATCATCATCATCATCATCAGCATCATTATAATCATCATCATCATCACCATCATCAACACCACAACCACCACCATCACCACAATTACCTCAATCACCATCATCACCAACACCACCACCACCACCACCACCACACCAAAAACCACTACTATCATCATCACCTGTAGGCATGAGGATGAAGCAATCTTCCCCAAGCAGAGCAGCATTGATGGCCTCCAACTGGTTCTCCCTGAAGCGATGCAGACCAAACGTCTTTCTGAACACTTTGTGGAGCTCCCTTGAGTGAGGAAAGTTGTAGCCACTGAAGGGGTTGTCAGAAATCACCTCTGTTGGCATCTGACTGCAATCTGATTGTAATAGAAGACATAGCAGAAAAATTTAAGCTTACTTTGTTTTCATTTCCCCAGTACATTGTCTACATACATGTAATAAAATGAAGAGGATATTGCTACTGAAAGTCGTTGAACCACATGAAACCACGTAACTTTCAGTAGATTCTTCTTGTGGTAGGTATGTAGATTTACTCCAAAACAGTTTGTGAACAGTGAAAAATATTTCATCTCTAAGGAGGACAAAATATCTGAAATATGATTCCAGAGCTAGTTAGATATTCTTTTCATTATTTTCTAATGGAAAGAAACATGTTTTAAGTAAACTTAATGGTTTTTATTTTCTTACTCTCTTTTGTCTCCTTTTGTCTCCTTACAGTTAATTCGAATAAAATACTTACACCGACATTAGAATTACCATTTGTGTGAAAAGCATACCTTGTGTCATATTGGATGATGGAATAGCTGTTTGTGAGAGAGCCAGAGATGTATCCTGTTTCTTGCTGCCAACACCCATCATCCCTGGTCTGCTGGATCCAGCATCAAACGACTCATTCTGATTGTGTCGCTTGGCTCCACTGCCCGTCATCCCTGGTCTGCCTGACCTAGCATCAAACGTTCTCTCCTGGTCGAGACTTGACCGAGCACTGGGTATACTCTGCGGTGTATCAAAGCGGTTTGATCCGAACGTGCTTGGTGTCTGGAATGTGGATGACATTCTACTCTCGTAGCCGCTGGATCCAGGCGTGTCCATATCATCAAAGAAGCTGTCCCCACCGGCGGGCAAGGGGGACGAGGCACGCCCTGTTTGGTTCGTGGCTGGGGAGGAGTAACCAGAGGATGAGGTGCTCATGAAACCCGGCATGGAGGACGTGCTTCCAAGAAGAGTTGATTGAACAAGAGGTGCTTTCCTGTTTGACAATGGAGTCACGGTTGAGGATGGTGTCTTGAATTTGAATGTTTCTTTAGAACCAGGGGTCCTGCCCTCGTGACCGGGCTTTGATTTAAAGTCACGTCCGCTATCTCTACTTTGCAAATTTTGACTTGGCGGGTCGTAATTCAAAGATGGATCAATATAGTCACTGACAGGCTGTCTACTGGTGTCTGTACTAGCTGTGGACAGTCCAGATACTGGTAGACCACTACTTAGATTTGTCCTAGATGGTAAAGTCTTTGATGTCAAGGCTCCAGCCTGCTTTTGCCTTGATTGCACTTGCTTCTGCTTAGCTTTCACTCTCTTCCTGCGAATATAATAGGTAAAGAATAAAGTTACTAGCAGTTTGGGACATCAATGTTTTTGACAATCATATTGAATCAAGGTCGGAACAGTTAGTCAAAAATAATTTCCAGAACTAGCATTGATGGAGAATAATTACAAAATAATATGACAATACTTTTATTGAACTTTCTAAACAAATAAAAAGCTAAAAGTGAGTAAGAAAATACAAAACATACAAACTTAAAAATACTGTGGTTCCAAATGATATTTCCTTTGTAATCCAGCATTTGAAAATCACAAGATGATTAATCTGATTGTTTTTAATACTTTAAACTTTTTTGCTTAAAATATATCCCCCAGTGCATTATGAATATTTGTCGTAAAAGATTATTAATATAAGTACCATTTTCTTTCTAAATCAAATTAAAAAACAATTATTTTATTAGATTAGATTTTCTTAAACACTCAAGATACCAAAGTCAATTTTCTCCTTTTCAAATGCACTTCAGAATATTTCTTACCGTAGTACTGATAACTGTTTGAGTATGGCAAGTTGTGGAGGCGGTGATAGGTCTTGGTTTGATGCTTGCATGGCCCTGAGATAAGCATCTGTTGTATTGCATATTGTATCCATCACTTCATACAGAAGACTATCTAGACTCTGGAGCCTATCTTGTAGATCGTCAGCATTCATCTATACAGTGTAGAGGAAGTAACAGAAATTAAAATCATATTCTAAAACCAAATGGCATTTATTCAAATATTATTGATTAGAAACAAAATAATTGAATATTAACCCTAATTGAATATTAACCCTAATTTTTACCAAACGCGCTAAAAAAATTTCGCGACGCGTCATGACTTTTTTCTTTCAAGTATCGCGCAACTTTTGAGACCAAATTCGCCGCGCCCGCGCGTACCGTGCCACGCCCATTTGAAAAAAATTTGTCAACCCCAAAATTGCTCAAAACCATGATTTTTTGTACAAAGTCAATGCAAATTGTGTTTTCACTAAAATATCATAAAAACTTTAATATCTTTACTTTTAATGGCTCAAATTAATTTATTTATGCAGCATTTTGCCTCAAATAATGTCTGCAACAAATATCAGTAAAAAAACAACAAAAACAAAAGGTAAAAAAAACAAAGAAATACATAAGAAATTCGTAAAACAATGAAATACATAAGAAATTAATTTCGATAATGAATTTTTTTTTAAACAAATTTGTAGAGAATGCTAAAAGGAATATTTTCAAAAAGAAATCAGCTCAATTGGAGATTTAATTAGTGATTAAGAGCCCAAAACTTATTTTATGCATAAATTAGCATATTTAATTATTTCAACAATTTTTTTGAAAAAGTAACCATACATTCTGGTAGAGTACGCCGCAAGCATCATATGTGCCAATTTTCGTCGCGATCACGCGTTCTACGGCCGAGATCTGATGGGGGGGGGGGCGGAATCCGTATAAATAGAAATAGAAATAGTACAAAAATCCTTATCTAATATGCCCTAGATTTATTAATTCAATTAATTCTGCATGAAAATTTTTACAGGAGATGAGTGCATATAAACAGCAAAATATATGGATTTGAGGAGCCTGAAGATAATGTACCTATCCTGGAATGGGTACGGAAAATACAGTTCACACAGAGAGTAGAAAGGACAAACAGATTGGCCAACACACGCTACATTACCCGATTCAAGCCTTCACAATGGCTTAAGCAAACAAAAGAAAGCGGTTTGCCTAGGATTTTCCAGCAAACAACTGGAACAGTTTTTTCTTTTAATACATGCTACAACCTTGGTGGAGGCTTGAATGGGAAGAAGTTTACTTTTATCAATTTCTTTGTCTTTCCTGCTCATTGTGTTGCCAGGGCATAGCTTATTCGGTTACTCTCCCCTAGTCACAGAAAATGGGATATTTTCACTGAAGAACCAAAGATGTATATACCTGATCAGTGAGTGGTCTCAGGGCGGGGTGCTTTGTCAGTGACGATATATCCTCATTCTGTTCTTCGACAGTCCTGGAAATGCGTATAGAGGAAAATTAACATGATTAAAACTTTGTGTATCTATCATGTTCTTAATGATATCAATTTTATCGTTGTTTTTCATCAAAATTCTGACTTGAATAGAGCTTCCACGAGTATAAATCTTTGGGGTTTCAATAAAACAGGAGAATGTGCTCACAAATGTTGGCCCATTAGTAAATATATTGACGCTGAATATCTAAATGCAGATTGCAGCACAAATTGACTAATGAACATTATCAAACTTATTACAACAAACACAAATTTATGTATCGAATGAGCATGCTGCGCCTCTATTTCATATATTTTAGGCTACATCTAGAAAACATTTATAGGCTGTCAAACCCCTGAATAGAAATAACAAAAACCTATGATCAAACTTACGTTTGGATTTGTTTTTTACTTGCAGACTTGACATGCTGAGAAGGGGGTATCACAGTAACATCATCCTCTGGCACTCCCTTCAGCTGCCTCGCTAGAGGGGTGCGCTTTTTTGCAGGAGGGGTGCGCTGCCTCGAAGGAGGGGTATGCTGGCTCTGCTTGAAAATGGGGGACGACGGTGGGGAGGGGGCTTCAGGGTCGGAGAAGGCATCATCTACATCATCTTGATGGTGGGGTAGGGAGTGAAACGAGTCCCATTCTATATCGTCATTGAAGTTGAAGTCTACGGGTGAGGGTGGGGGAGATGGAGAGGGGACGTCGATGAAGTCGTATTGGGTCTCTGCTACTGGACCAAGTGATGGGGCGGGCTCAATCTGATGAAGAAGAAGAAGTTAAATAATAAATGTTATCACAATTTTGATCACAACGCAATTTTCCTTGCAGTAGAGTTTTCAAACATGTATGAACTACACATTGTATTGATTGGTTGAATAAAGATTAACAATACCACCAACACAATGTGTCATATAAGTGTCAACCTTAGATAAGTGATGACAATTTTATTTCTAGAGATTGAAGAATTTATTTAAATGGGCTACTTCTTTCCAGGAAAAGCTCCCTACTAAATGTGGTATTGAAGATTATAAAATTATAAACACTTTTATAATAGTAGATAAAATTATACACTCACATCGCCAAATGTTTCGTCATCATCTCCAATGTCGCATTCATCGTTTTTATCTGTTATAAGATTGAAAAACAAAATCATTTGAACAAGATATGCAAATTATGTAAGGTAGAAGTAATTTCAGAGACCAATAAAAAGCATGTGTCAGTTCAAATCTCAGAAATATAATCGAATTTTGACTAACATTTGTCTCGCCATACTTAAGTGGTGGGCTTTTTATGATCTTCATTAAACCAAGTCCATGAAAATATCATATCCATAACACCAACAAAAGTGAATCTCTTGAGAACAATTAATTGATATTTTTATTCAGGTTCAATATGTTCAAAGAAATTGTATCTTTACAAACATACTTGATATCAGGGAATTTCCTGAAGAGATGCACTCGCTGATAGCATAACGGACACGACAAAGACGCAAAATTTCCCAAAAGGCAAAACAATTCTTTAGATACCTCAAATGCCAATGCCGATTTTTTTTTTTTTTTAATTAATTGATTTTTATCAATCACAATTTACACGATTCATGAGGAATATAAGACTTAGAAGGGCCCAACAGCCAAAGTGCATATGAAAATATCTTTTAGGTCATATTTCATATATTTATTTAGAATTTTACTGTAATTTTCCAATTTTTGTGAAAAGCAAAAAAAAAAAAATTCAGGTGGGGCCATGTTTAGATAGTTGACCTAATTGCTCATATTAATTTTAAATAATGCCTTTCGCACCACCTTACAGTGGCAGAGGAATACAAATAAATAATTGGGTCATTTGTGGGTCAAATCTATTTGGAGCACACTCACCTTTTTCTGGCAGCTGAGTTTCAGACCAGTCTATATGGATGACATTGTCGCTTCCTTTGGCATCCTCCTCATCGCTATCACTATCAAGGATAACGGCTCGGTTCTTCTGAGATTTCTTAGCAGAACCTGAAGATTGTGGACATTATAAACAAAGCGATTTATGTTGTGAAATATTATATTAATCTGAGACATAATAAAGCTTTTAAATATGCACTCATTGATGATAATGATAACTATGATGACAATAAAGACAATGATGGTGTTCATTATTATCTTAATTCTTACAGCAATCATCATTCAGTTGAAGATATGTATGCCTCCTTCGTAAATCAAAGCGAAACTGCACGAATTATCAGGAATGAAAAAAAAAAATGGTCAGATAGAAAATAGCTAAAATATCACACATAAATGTCTCAAGGAATCATTTGAAGATATGGGGCATTTATCTTGAATCATATTCATCTTGAATTATGTATGTATTGAATATTAAAGCACTGCATTTGTTCACTATGAAAGGACTCAAATCATTCAGCAATATGACTCTACTACAAAGTAATCTACATTTGACATAAATGCCAAATGATTGTTTAGTTTTCATTTCAACTGCATTTATCTCATATTTCCTCTATAAGCCAATTACAAATCAGAATACGATATTTACCTATGATATCATCATCACTGTCACTATCATCATTCTTCAGTAGACTATACAGCTTGCCCTTCTCTGGACTTAGCCGGCTCTCGGCACTTGGGACTGGCCTAAAAGCTATGTCTGGCTTGGAGATGGGAGTTTCATTTACGTGTAGAGACTTGTTGGCTGCTTGCTTGCTCTTGAACGAAAAATGCTTCTTGGGAGCTGGGTATATAATAAGAATATAAGAATACAAAGGATGATAAATCATAATGTTCATAATATACCTACATGTATTGACATGTGTGTGCAAATTAATGAAATAGTTTTTTCAACAGCAATGTCAATAGATCTACAATACTATAGTTCTCATTCTATTCTACCTGTATCAGATGTTTATTAACTCGGGAATCTATAAAAAAAAAAATAATAATAATAATAATAATAAATGAAAAAAATTTTAAAAAATAAAAAAA
>BQKZ01002803.1:50389-67779 GCA_036244855.1 Temnopleurus reevesii | reverse complement strand
TTTATGAATGAATTTATTTCAGAACAATTCTTCATCAAAATTGAGGAATACTGGTCATTCTTTGTTGTGACAATTTTATATTCAAACGAAAAAAGCCCTCAAAATTGTGTATACGAAGTAAATACCGGTAGGGGGTTATCCATTAAGTCATCAGAGATACTGCCAAACATGCCAACACAAGAAAGCCGAGAAAACTTTCTAAATTTCTAACTTTTGAAGGGATTAACCGATTTTGCTCAATGTTTCATAATTTCTTCATCTTATTTTCCCCCATGTACTGACAACAATTCAATTCAATTCAATTCATTTATTTTCACTTCATCAGAAATAATACAAAGTATAATGAACATTTACAAAAGAAAGTTGAATATAACTCTATATAACAAAAGTATAATGAGCATAACATTTATATAATATTGGATGGCAATAAATGGAATACCAGGGAATATTGCACGAGTTAGGGCAACATTGCACGAATCGAAGATGAGTGCAATATTGGCCCTACCGAGCGCAATATTCCCGGTATTTCATGAAATGAAGCCATCCAATATAATTATTATTATCTTTACATATACCAGAATGCTGGTCACTGCTTTGCGCAAGTGTAAAATTGAAGCCGTACACATCAAGGTATATGGAAGGCTGCCCTTGCATATTGAGCAACATATAGCATGCTTTGTACACTTTTAGGAATTTAAGCACATTTGTTTATAGAATTTTGTTTCCTCTTGTTTATGAAAAAATAGTTAAAATGTTGGATTTAAGAATGCATACCCAACTAAATGAATTAATTTGAATAGAAAAAGGAGGGCGCCAAAACGCAGTAAGGTATAATACACTTATTGTACAAACATGCGTCATCACCACTTCATGTCACGTCACAAGTTGCCAATGTGCTCAAAAATGTAACCGTTTAAATGATTTCTAAGTGTATTTATAACTTTTTTTATTGTCTGATTCCGTTAAAACTTTTTTATCTGTCTGTACAATTTTCTGGCACAGAATCTTGATCTTCTCTTTAAAAGGTTTTACACAAGTCCCGTATTTGGAACAGCAAAAGTTGAGGTAAAGGGGAGGGGGCAAATGAAATATTGGAGGCTCAAAATAGGGATGATTACCCTTTTCCTTGTTTAATTGTCAGCTCTTCGGGGAGCCCAACAATTGTATTGGATTTGAACGCGAAATTAGACCTGCTCCCTTATTACGGGTCTTCAATTTTTTTTGGCGCGCTCATGCTTTTTATTAAGAATTAATTTTGTGGATAAAACACTTTCTCGAGGATCACATTAAAGGACAAAAACAGTTTCAAATCTTATATATTATTTTACTGTTGCGGTCTCTGAAAACTCTGCAGATACACCCTTCAATTAATTCGACTGATATAAATTCAATCACCGTAAATTGTTCACGGTACAGTACCTCGTCAAAATGTGCTCACTTACGAATTACTCGTCGGTTGCAAAATCATATTTTTGCCGTGGAGAAACACAATGCATTATCATATTATAATCCCTTCATTATTTGCAAGTGTTTCTATTTAAACTTCCTTTGCCAAATTCTGAACTTTCTTTCGTTTCGTCTATTAAGAAAGAAATATTAATAAAAACCGATTACATTCGAAGGCGTTACTCCGAGAAAATACATTCAGAGAAAATGATTTCAGAGGAAAAGAAGGCCATTTTTCGGATGGCAGTGAATAACTGGAAGTATGCTGTGATCATAGTTGTACCCATCATGTTTTGTCCGGTACCAGTTATTTTCAACGATTCGGTGAGTAGTGACATTTGAAAATGTCGCCTTTAAAACGTTGCTATCAAATGTAATATTGGACGTGCTGTTTATGTATTGTACATTTTATCTTGATGAGAAGTTATAATATAAGTCAGTAATTGGAATTGCTTAATAACTGATTGAAAATCTTAGGTCCCGATCATAATATTATAGCCATTGGACCGTCAAGCAATTAAAGGTCGTGATTCTTTTAATAGTAAAGTTGAATTAAAAAATTTAGAAAAACATGTTCAGAAATGAAATTTCGGCAATAAAGGTTTATTTGGGTTTTCGTTGTTGTGGCATAAAAGGTCATATTCTGAAATACAAATGATCTATTCCTAAAACAAAGATTACTATTATTATTATTATTATTATTATATATATATATCTTTAAATATGGGGAATTCTGAAAAAGAAAACGCAAGTAAATAAGGCTTAACTTAAGGCTATTGAGATAATTTTAGATAACAATACACAGACTGTGAAAAAATGACCATTTAAGATACAGGGCATGTCAATAAAAGTTGTTAAATGAACAAATGCAAATTGAAAGTGAAAACATATCACAAATCATTCAACTTGAATAGGCAAATACATTTTCAAAAGTATATTACGTAATGGTAAGTTAGCAGTATAAAGATATGATACCGTAGTAAGAAACGTACAAAACAAAATTTCGGGTGCAATGAAAGCTGCAATTTCTATTCTGAAAATATCATTTAGATATGCGTGGAGACAATATCCAACAAATAAATTGAATTTGTTCAACTTTAATATTATTGTCGAAATAGACAGAATAGCAGAATGCAACAATGATTTATTTTTTGTTTTGGCACCATTATTAGGCTTCAGTCATTTCGCTGCCGTTGGTTCGAATCCCACCGCTGCCACCAGGTGAAGGGTTCAAAATTAATCAAAGTTGAAAAATAAGATGAAATGTGTATATATACCCTCTAAATTTCAAAGTCTGAAGGGAATCACTAAATATAGAATAAAGCAAAAACACAAAATAATCAAAGACAAAAAAAATCAGGCCATCACTCCCGTGTTCAAATGCTGCTCATTTTATACCACAACTCTTAAAAGAAACAATGTAGCATTGCAAAAATATGGTACACACTCATGAAGAGGGTGCAACTGATGTAACACTGAGACCACCTTTGAGGGTGCAATATTGACTTTTTTTCATGAAGATGCAATATTCTACACAATTGTACATATGTAGGGTTTGAACCAGCGTGACATCGCTACAAAGATCGCTACATTACAAGGTATATGATGTACCGACTGAGTTACTAGCTGCTCTCAACCGATATATGGAATTACAAAACATCAAACATAGAATCCTACTCGTCAACCGTAGCAATCCATTTCCAGTGAAAATAGTCCAAAATATTATCTCGTGGCTACTGATCGAATGTTCCATTATAATGTCGCTCGCTTAGTAAGAGCAGATAGACAGCTCAGCCGGTAAATATGCCCTGGAATAAAAGTAGGGATCGCGTGGGTTCGAACCCCACTACTGTCGCTATTTTGAAATAATTTGTAAAATCTGGCACACTGAGGAAAAGGAGCAAAACTACAGCTTTCTGAAAGAAATGAATATGGCATAAAAAATAGTGCACCCGAGGTTGTGAGGAGTAGTATTGCACTTTTTCTAATAATGTACAACTGACATATAGTTCAGACGTGTTTTTTTTTAGGGAGGGACAGAGCTGTGTAAAATCGTCTACTGCACCTTTAAACTGGCTGGTAAAAGAACATTGAACATATTCATTGTAAGGGGAGGAGGTGGTCGCTTCCTTAGCAAATACTGCATGCACCGATCCATGGGATTTAATTTGTTGTCCCTATTATTCACATATATATGACAGCTATTCAAATTATTATAGCCTACCGTATACTTTATATTTTGTTTTGTGTCTCTTTGCATTGAACGCATGCTTTTGTTTGCCCAGACGCCTCATAATATTATTTTGTAAACATTTATGCATGGTATGTTACGAAGCATTTAGAATAGACATTGCAGACATTATGAACAAAATCAGAACAATTAAGCATAAGATCTGTTATTGCAACAATAGAAAATATCTTTATTACAGGTTGAACTTAAATAACAGAATATCATACTGATAAAGAATTTCTGCCTGACAATTTTCTATAAAAACGTATAAAGTAGTGACCAGATGAGGATCGGAAAAAGAAAAAAAAGTGTATGGATGCCCGTCAATTACTTCATTTGCCCCGCATTATTTTCCTGCATTATCAAAACTAGGAAAAATTGACTTATTATGTCTTCTGCTATCGTTTATTTTTATCTACCTACAAGCATTTAGACGATAAACACTTTTAGCCCCTTAACCATCAAATTGTGATCCCATTATGAGGAATTAGATTCGCTCACAAATAACTGAATATATATAAAAAAAATATTTAAAAAAGGAGAGACGTGTAGCGAAGACGATTACACAAGTAGCATGTTCTTTGCATAAATATTTTGGGTCATTTAAAGTCTAAAAGTTGATATTTGTTATCATCACATCATTTTGGAGCACAAGTGAACGGTGGGGAGGGGTATAAAATATTACTTCTTTTCAGTTTAGTAGTTCAATAGGTCCAATAGTAAGAAAGCTGTGTTATTATACCTTGACACGATATTCATTTTTTTTTGTTGGGGGAGGGGGCAGACATGCCGGTAGAATGTAAAGCAAAGAACTATTGCTTGCTTGGAACATTGATTTTTGTCATTTTTACACTTTGGAAAAATGCAGGTAGTCATTTGTATCTCATGATTGATGGGTGCATACTTTTGTACCTGCATCACAAGCTTTCATGTACACTATTAGTAGATTAGTACGTTGGGTAAAATTGTATCCAACAATCGGTAATTTGGTGTCAACTATTGGTTAAAATGTTAAACTTATGGCTGAATTTTGTTCATGTTGGTTAACATGCATATATCCAATAGTTGTTGACAGTACGTTGCATAGTAATGGGAAAATATAGCCAAACTGTTTTAAGAAAGTAGGATTTCATGGTCTGAAGATGCATGTACATGTAATCATAATCTATTTTTTAAATCTAAACTCATTATTCAAATCTAGTTGTTTTTTCAACATGTCGTTGTAAGAAAATATTAAGTAAAGTATCTAAATACTATTTTTGCACATTTTATCTTCATATTTACAATACCTTTATTTTTGATGTAATGGTCAATCAAATACACCTAATTTCAGACATCTTTATTTTTAACTTTATAGAACTGTTTTACGTTTTCTCTTTAGGTCGGACACATGGCCTACTGCGTCATCATCATGGCACTATACTGGATGACAGAATGCCTCCCATTGGCGGCCACAGCTCTCCTCCCCATCATCCTCTTCCCGCTCTTTGGTATCCAAACATCTCAAGATGTCTGCAGCAATTACTTCAATGACACCAACATCCTCTTCTTCGGTGGCCTGATGGTGGCCGCCGCCGTGGAGCAATGGAACCTGCACAAGAGAATCGCTCTGAGAATTCTCATGCTCGTCGGATCTAGACCAAGATGGTAAAATAATTATAATGATAATGATAATGATAATAATGATAGTAATAATAGTATTAATAATACTAGTAATGATAATAATAATAACAATAATAATAATATTGCGGAATCGTCGGCTCTAAGTCAAGATGGAAGTAGAAATAGTACTAGTAGTAGTAGTAGTAGTAGTAGTAGTAGTAGTAGTAGTAGTAGAAGTAGTAGTAGTAGTAGTAGTAGTAGTAGTAGAAGTAGTAGTAGTAGTAGTAGTAGTAGTAGTAGTAGTAGTAGTAGTAGTAGTAGAAGTAGTAGTAGTAGTAGTAATGATAATAATAATAATGATGATGATAATGAAAACAATAACAATAATAACAAAATTATAGTTATTTTCATTATCATAATAGTAAAATGGTAATAATAGTGTTAATAACTAATGATAATAATGATGATGATAATGCTATGATGCATGTTATTTACCCAGGGTAGCGATTTAGTTAATATAAAAATGGTTCTCCCATCTTGCCCTGCAATATCATACAGCTATAACTCTGTTTTAATTGCATTCGGGCATATCAGCATATATATCTATATGATCGCTTGGGAGCCTTATTTTCATTAGGGCACTTTCAGGCGTTCACTCGACTGCGGTATGGTCGCTTCCAACCCGTTTTTAATCACGCCCGGGTAGAGTGCAGGACAACGTAGATAAATTTCTAGAGGATGGAAATTAACACCATGGCCCGTATTCTGATGTCAGGTTTAACTTAAACTATAGTTTAAATATGTGGTTTAAGTATGGGAAGCCAAAAGAGGCTTGAATCTATAACAGTCGATGTTTAATTTATCAGCACATTTGGCACTCATAGTATTTAAACATGTCTTGGAATAAAAACTTCAATAGTTTTCTACATTATTAGAGCATGGGAAAAGAGAGCAGTTACCATAAGAATTATACATTTTAAATAAAGTTTTGGCACTTTTGGCTACCCATACTTAAACCACAGATTTAGACCAGGGTTAACTTAAACCTCGCTATCGGAATACGGGCCCATGAGTTCATGGTTTTAAACCGTGACCCTTTGGTTGAAAGGCGAGGAGACAATTAACACAACAATGTTCACTGATGGTGAGAATTTGCTCTTCTGTATACATAGATCAACCAATGACCTGTGACTGCAGATACATTGAAAACTATTGACACCGATCACTGCCTTTTCGAGGTATTTTTTATTTACAAACATGGCAATTTTCAACCACTGTGCAAACAACAAGGCTGGACTTATACAAAAGAAAGTGGGTGATAAAGGGAAATGTGGACTATTAAAGGGGAATTACACCCAGATAATAATGTACGGTGAGTAAATGAATAAAAATCAGATGAACAAACTGTGAAAATTTGAGCAAAATCGGATAATCCGTTCAAAAGTTATGAATTTTCAAAGTTGATCATTTCCACCTGTGCTGGGCATCCTTGAATTGGCAACGTATAGCCAATTAGCATAATCTGTGATGTCATACATGGAGAACTCCTCATTCAATTTGTATATAAATTTATTGAAAATGGATCAATATCATATTTTAAATGAGGAATCAACACCGTTCTTTCTGGAATGCTTGTAGAATTGATGTGGCTATAAAATATCTAACCGAAAAAACAAAATTTTGTCCACTTTTCTGGAAAGAGAGGAAAATGTGAAATTTTGTGTACAAAGTTAATGGAGAGTTTTCCATGTTGGCAGCCATTTTGTGCCTGTACGTTTGCCAATTTAAGGAGCCCATGAGGGGTGTAAATCAAAACTTTGAAAATTCATAACTTTTGAATGGATTATCCGAATTCGCTCAAATTTTCACAGATTGTTCATCTTATTTTTCTTCATTTAATGATAGCAATTTAATGTCTGAGTATAGTTCCCCTTTAATCAAACAAAACCACATATTTTTGTTGTCATACTAAAATGAGCATCGATGCAGATCAAGTCTGTCAAGATTTGAACTTAATGTGTACACAGAGTGAGTAAAAATACCACGACTACTACTAGTATAATAAACTGGCATTTATGTAGCGCGTAATAAGGCGAAGCGCTCTATATGCGTTTCACATTATTTTAGAAAAGTCAGAGTTATCGTGTAATCAAATAATATCCTAAACTGATAAAAGAAACAATATGGCCCGTATTCCGATAGCGAGGTTTAAGTTAACCCTGGTTTAAGTATGGAAAGCCAAAAGAGGCTTAAATCTATAACAGGCGATGTTTAATTTACCAGCTCATTTAGCACTCATATTATTCAAAACTGGAATGCAACTCGGAATAAAAACTTCAATAGTTTTCTACCTTATTAGAGCATGAAAAAAAGAGCAGTTAACATAAAAATTATTCATTGTGAATGAAGGTTTGGCACTTTTGGCTACCCATACTGAAACCACAGATTTAGACCAGGGTTAACTTAAACCTCGCTATCGGAATACGGGCCTATGTGTTTATGAGATGTGTTTCTTAGGCATTCGGGATGGGAGAGTTTCTATTTCGCTCATTCTATCTCTTTATAGTCTTGACGTGTCTCCACAAAGCATCCTTGAATCTTTACTCCAAATAGAATGACTTTATCGTACATGCAGGTTGTTATTAGGGTTCATGTTGACCACGGCTTTTCTGTCCATGTGGATGAGCAACACGGCAACGACAGCTATGATGATCCCGATCGCTCAGGCCTTCCTCTCCGAGATTAAACCTAGTGATGTCGACGTGGAATCGGGTGGAGAGGATATTAGTGGCTTTGGAGATGATTCTTCGTTTGATAATGTACGTGCCAACGAATGTAAATAACACTCTTTAAAAGTAGGTGCCAAAATGACCTTGAAAGATTCAACTGAGGTCAAACTGAATCCTGGGTCAAAGATGACTGAAACAGGGTTCGTCAAAGTCAAGTATGACCCTATTCTTTGTTATTTTTTAATCGAGACTGGACTATGGCGCGAACTGAGTTTTTCCAGGTTGTTCTGACATGGAGCTTTAATCCTTTTACCCCAAAACTTAATTTTTCTTTAAAAAAAGGCATGATTTCTTGATGATGTATGCATTTTTGTATGTTTTCATTAACGACAATGCTACACAAAATCAATGTTTAGAAATATGGACTCATGATTTAATTACATTATTTTTCATAATTTAAGCGATTGAAAATATAAAATATTGTGAAACTCACGGTTTTTTTTTTAGTTCACCAGATATTTCAAGATAATGTACATATCATTATGAACATGTGATAGTTTAGATCCAGAAAAATATTATATGACTCATGATTATAATGATTTTTTTCAATAAAATCGAGATAAATGGTTAATATATTTAGCAAACCTCTGACCTAATCAAATTTGTCAAGATGTTTTTTTTTAATGAATGTGGATTGTATAAGAAGGTAAATATTTAAACGGTTACTCCAGGCCAAAAATAACTTGGTTTGATTAAAAGCGCAAAAATTAGACGAACATATCAAAAAAAGTTTGAGCAAAATCGGACAATAAATAAGAAAGTTATGAATTTTTGAAGGGTTTTTAAAAATAATTTAAATAGTTATAATTTTAGCAAATTGGCAACTTTGCATCACGTGACATCAAATAGTGATGACGTAGGTTCGTCACTTCTCTACAATGGGCTTATTATATATCATTGCTTTTTAATCCGTCTTTTTAATCTTTAGAGAAAATTTTGTTGATGGATAATGTTCAACACATATCAAGCAATTATGTTCAAGAAATATATATATTCAAAATAAGTTTTATATGAAAGATGAAATGATAAATTATGGAATAAATATGATTTTAATAAACAATAAATAAGGAGAAGATTTATTCATATAAAGAATTGCTCTAATTAAGAGAATTTGAATATTTTCAACACTAATTTAATGACGTATTTTGTTCCATCGATTTCAATGTTGCTATAAATTGATTGCATAAATATGAAAAATAATTTGTCAATAATCATTTTCTTTTATATTATATTGTTTTTGTACAATTTATCATGTATGTTATTGTTTTTCAAATCATATTTTCTTTTTTTTTTTCATTTTGGTTATTGTAAATCCAAAGAGCATTCCTTTACCATAATTTACAGTAGTAAACATTAGTTTGCTTCCGTGCAAGCGTAATTATAACACAAAATACATATTTCTTATTAAACATATTGTTTATTAAAATCATATTCATTTATATAATTTTGTTATCTTTTGTTCGTAAACAATATTTCAGAAGGTATAATCAAGAATATATATTCAACGAGATGAATTCCTTGAGAAAAGGAACTATTTTTGCGCCCAATGGCATTTAAACAGAACATTAAAAAACAAAGAGATAATACACTCACTCTAGAGAAGTGACGAACCTACGTCATCAACACGTCATGTCACGTGACCTGTAGTTACAAATTGGCCAAAAATATAACTATTTTGAAAATCTTAAGATATTTTTCAAATATTCATAACTTTTTTATTTGTTGTCCGTTTTCGCTCAAACTTTTTTTCATCTGTTTGTCTGATTTTTGCGCTTTGAATCAGAGCAAGAAATTCTTGGCCCGGATTCCTCCTTTAAAGAAAATAATCAAATATTATTAGAAAAAAGTGCATTTTAAACAACTTTACTATGCAAAGTTTTGTCTCTATTTATCAGAATGCGACGGAAATACCTGACGAGGGAAATGCTGTCGGGATGAATGTCACTGATACCAACCGAAAGTAAATCATCTATTGTTTTCAGGCATTTAACGGGATGTAAATACAAAGCTGCAATTGGTTGCAAAGCAGCTAGCTGTAAATCAGTTGCGAATTTATGGGAAGCACATTTTCATTCGCGCATTGTCTGCGCTTTTGACAAGGCGTGTATGAAATGATGGTTTTGATGGGCACTTGCCGATCAGCTAGAACTTGCAAATTGATCGCAACTTTGTAGCAACAACCCCTTAGATATTCAAAATATTGAATCTATATGAGAGCGCGGACAAGAGAATCTCAGACATTACTGAACACGATTTTGTTTTATTCTCATTTGGTCTCGATCGTCCAAATTAATCTAAAACACAACCTCCTGCACATTGTAGAAGACGATATCTTCTCGCTGTCGATTAATATTTCCTTATATTAAATAATTCAAATGTGGGCTGTTTATAAATCTGTTTATAAATACTTTTGATTGAAGCTACAACCTCCAAATCTCCACACTATATACAGGCGCGCAGGGGGGGGGGGGGGGGGGCCTTTTGGGGCGCTAGCTAGCCCCCCGCACCAAAATTGATGACCAAAACGGCTTATAAGGGGCGCCAAAACGTCGAAAGGGGAGCGCCAAATTGCCGATAGGGGGCGCCTAATTTAAGGCGATGACCTTTTTTTTTTGGCTTGTCAGCTCAGGCGGGAGGGGCGGGGGCGCCAAATTTGTGCTCAGCCCCCGGGTATCAAAATCCTGGGTGCGCGCCTGATATATACTATTACAACTTGGGAAAGCAATGAACCAATGAACGTCAATGATTCCACAAAAATTACCATGAATGCCAACATTTTCAGAATCTTAAGTTTTAATGCTTTATGCAACCTGCAGCAGAATATTCCTTTTCTCATTTATCAAAATTTCTCATTACTTTCATTTTCACTTTCCCCTAAGCGGGGTCGATACTCCTGAGGCGCCACCACATTCTCCCAAAGCAAAGCCTGTACAGAATGGCCCCAGCATCCGTGACAAAGCGTGTCACGATGGTCACAGTGCAAGGAGCTATGATCTACTTTGCAAGTGTGTGACACTTTCCATTCCATACTCTTCAAACATTGGCGGTACAGCAACTCTGACCGGATGTGGCCCAAATGTGCTCCTCAGTGCGCAAGTTGAAAGGTGAACTTTTTTAAATACACATTACTCGATCAAGCAATGGATTTTCGGGGGAGGGGGGGGTGGTCACTCACTCCAAAGTCCGAAAGCATATCAGTCTCCACAGCCCTTTACCGCGAAGAGCAACCTTTCCAACCCTCTTTTATGGCGGCGCAAGTACATGTATGTTTTGTTCCAACGAAGTTACGACATTACCCAGTTTCTTTTGGCATGTTTGGCGAGGTATGTTCCTTCAAGATTTCTGTTTGCGGATAATGGGAATTGTTATACGGGGACAAGAAGTTCCTGGAGGCAGGGCGGCGTGGTGGATACTTTGCGGGATCTATGGACAACAGGAGAGAAAGGCCTTAGGCGGGGGAGGGTGGGGTGGGCATGGGCAATGCATCTACGAGGAACATAGTTTATGCATTCTTTTTTGGGGGGTGAAGAATGAGCGCCGTGGGTGAATTTTAATTGTGAGCCTCTGATTAAATGGCGAAATTCAGAACAACTACACAACCACACTTTTTCATGAAAATTTGGACTCTTCAGGGGCGATACTGTTTGTAACCTTGATATATTAAAATAAATTTAATCTAGAAATTATATTGCAATTACTAGCAACCTCAGCAAAATTGCACCAATTTCTTAAAAAAAAGAAAAGAAAAGAAGTTTTAAAAGTAAATAAGCTGCCCTATATTTCAAACCTTACCCAAATACCTTCCATTAATCAACATCATTGTGTTGATAAATACACTGTTCTTGCATAATGCATCAGTTAACAAACTTTATTTATCAGCCAATACAGTCCTGCAGCTGGTCTGAACTTTGGTACCTGGATGATGTATGCGTTCCCTGGGATGGTGATGTGTCTGCTAACCGGTTGGATGTGGCTTCAGATCATGTACCTCGATTGTATGTAAGTGGGGGGGGGGGGGGGTTTGTCTGAAAACACTTATATTTTCTATTTAAAAAAACACTTGTGATAGCAATTATGTATAGAATACCTGGGTCAATTAGTACAATGTAAAGACTTGGTCTGGGCCAGAAAAATATTGCTCCGATCAATAACAGAAAAATCAGACGAAAAAAAAACCTCATTGACTTTGATGCTAATTGGCAAATTTTGGTCACGTGATATGACGTATGTCATGAACTTCTCTGCAATTAGTGTATGATATCTTATTGTTTTAAAACCCCTCCTTTTCAAACCAAAGAAAATGTTTATTGCGTTTTCAACGATGAATACATGGGTGCAGTTATCGTTATTGATTCGAAATTTTGGATATCTAACGAATATACGTAAATCGCTGTAAATTTTTAAATAGAAATTTAAGTGATTATATTCTACTAAAGATTTTATTTATCATTGTGTCTTTCCATCTTATCCCCTCCCCATCTGGCTCCCTCTCTCTCTCTCTCTCTCTCTCTCTGTCCCTCTCTCTCTCTCTCATTCCCTCTATCTCTCTACCTGTCTCAGGAGGAGTGCTAAGATGGTCGGGAAATTGCAAGGAGAGAAAATGAAGGCGGTGATTAGGAAGAGTTACAAAGATCTAGGGAAAATGTCGTATGTTTTCCTTTTTAGAAATATGAAGTCCATCCTATTGTGTAAAAATTGTCAAGAATACAAATGTATTTAGATCATTCAGTATTTTTCTAGAGGCTATAGTAAATGTAAACTTGATTCGTTTTCAGTATGTTGGTATATAAATTTCATGTAACTTCAGTTTTTATTTCTTTTCTTGGTGAATCGACCAAAGTTGGTAGAATAATGTAAATCCAAGTCTTGTGAGTATGAAAAATGATAGATGATTTACTCTTTTGATGACGAAAGGTCAGTCATCATATTCTTATACCATTTACTACGTAAGTTATCTTTTCCAACGTTCAGTCTGAATTTTACTTCAAAATATCATACCTTTTAGCATTAGAAACCGACGTGCATGTGCTGAACTCGGGCGTTGGTAAAAAGATCACATTAAAAAAAAGAAATTGTATGATATTCAGTATTCATTTATTTGTGGTCGAGAACCTCATTTGGAGCAACATGACAAATATTACAGCCTAAAATATTAGAGAAAACTTGAAAAGAATAATACTAACCAAAATCTATTACTTACCAAATGTTGATTTACTCCAATCTTTGAGTTTTAATTTTCTGTACACTGCCAGGTGTTTTTCTTTGCTATAGGTTTGCGGAATGGGCCGTTTCGGGTCATTTCCTAATCCTGGTTAGTCTCTGGTTGACGAGGGACCCTAAGTTCATCAGCGGTTGGTCAATCGGTTTCCTCAAAGGGTAAATTGACACCCAATATCGTCTGAATCATAAAAAAAAACTAGATTTTATAAACGACTGTTCCCCTAACACATATAATTTACACACACAAAGAAAAAAATCAGGTGATGGGTTTATCTTATTTATACTGCACTCTACAAAAATGCTTTCGTATAAGACTGTGTTGTGACAAAAATCACAAGTTTTTCTGTAATATTTTTGTACATTAATTCCATAGAATTATTGAATACAATGTAGATTAATATTTCATAAGTACAAAAGTAAGTTACAAAAATTACACAAAGGCTCATGATAATTTTCTATCTGTGTGAGAAAGATATCATTCCTCTCACATGCAATCGTCTCTTTGTAATCTTTAGATATTAATGAATTATCAATTCCGATTTTAAAATAAAGCTGGAACAACAATTGCATTGCTATCATAATCATATCATACTTGTGACGCATGAGTAAGAAGCTGGTTTTACCGTGACATAGTAGATACATGTCTGTATCTAACGTTACCTTGGTTGTGTAAATGAGCTTGTAACTATTTATGTCTTTCTAACTCTTTTCACATGCCACCATGACAGGTACGTAACGGACGCTACCTCGGTGATATTTATCAGCTTGTTACTATTTACGTTCCCGTCAAGACCACCTGCATTCTTGCGCTGGGGGACTAAAGGTACATATATACACTATTAATACCAAAACATTATGCTTCAAAGGGTTCATGTCTTAATCAAATTTTACCATAACTAACATTCGAAATCCCAATGTACAGACAATGAGCATATAATACACTGTGAATCTAGCAGGATGTATGCTGGTAACAAGTCCTAAGATCCGGGTTGGAGAGAGTAAGGACTATTGGGCACACACATGCGGTTTTATAAATTGAAAAACAAGGGAGCAACTTAGAAACCCTGAGGTATCCCTATGGAACTCCGGATGATATGAGTAATGTAGGCCTATGACTCCTAGGCTCTTCATTACGATCTAATGTCTAGCTACTTTGGTAGAGCCCAACATAATACTTAAAACGTCTTGACACCCCAATGCTCAACACGTGATACTTGAGTGATATCGTCCAATAGTATACGTAAAGATATACGGTGGTATACTAGTTTATGAGATCAAAAGCTGACCACTGAATGTATATCATCTATTTTATGTATTTTCGTCAATATAATATTTTTGGTTCCCGTAAATTCAACAGCCATAAATTTGTCCAAAGTCTCGGAAAAGAAGGGTGAATGCCATATAATGTCATGAGAATGCAGTAACAAAATAAGTGATTGAGGTGTTACGTGGACCGGGGCAAATATGGACGGAATGAACATGGTTTGGATCTTTTAAGAATCCATTCTGCTGAGGTGGATTACTATTTGGACCCTACTCTAATATATATTCTTGTATTTGTTGGAAATCTATTTAAGAAAAGTGAAAGCCAATATGGTATAAGCAGATTACGGTTACTATTATCACATGTTTGCTCTCACTTTCGTTCATCTGTTCCGTAATTCACATTTTAATTCTAATATCATGCATTTTCTGTAACTATTGGCATCTCTGCGTATAAAATACCAACGAATTACAGTGCTGGAATAAATTCCAAAATTGTCCCTTCAGATGTTGGATCAGACAAGGAAGCAGCCAAGATCCCAGCTCTACTCACCTGGCCAGTGATTCATGAGAAGATGGCCTGGAATGTCATCATACTACTCGGTGGAGGATCAGCACTGGCTGATGCATGTGAGGTATGCTGCACTGAAAAGTCACGTCATGTTTACTCAATTCAAACGAATTTAGATGTTTTCTTATATTTTATTAAAAAGTAACTAGCCTTTCATAGCATAACATACGAGTAAGTCAAATAAACTGGCCTTTTCTATCGTTTGGATTGTGAAGAAACTTCACCTCGTTGATTTTTATGCCGACGCCACAGTCACGTGGTGCCGGGTTATCCAAAAATGCAAATTGTTTTGAAAATAGTTTGAAACTAACTAAAAAAACGATGTTTTTACATTGTACGATTTTTTGTGATAGAACACTTTCGTGTATAAATCTTTTGGGTGCCAAGCTATTGCATGAATTCAATTGCTTACCATCCCAAACCTTTGCATCACCGAATCGTTCCGACTTTATTAAGTGATACTACAATAAATAGGGATAATATTTTTATGTTTTTAACACGAAATATAATTGCGTTTCTCATCACAATCAAAGCGCGTTTCATAAATCTTGTTGCCAGCGACAAGCAGTCATTTTCTGACAGTTACCCTAACAACAGTCAGTGATAGTGTTTATAGGCCAATTAGAATAAATGATTCCATTGAATTTGTCACCGCTGACAAATTGTCACTGGCGACGAGCTTCCTGAAACGCCCCTTTATCACTTTTTAAGGTATCTGGTCTGTCGGCATGGATAGGGGCACAGTTCTCGTTTCTCTCCGACATGCCACCAGCTGCCATGGTCACCATCATATTGATCATCGTATCTTCTTTCACCGAGATCACTAGCAATACTGCCACCGCCACAATATTTCTTCCAATTTTTGCAGATTTGGTAAGAAAATAATAAAAAATATTTTTGAAGAATGAAGTGTGTAATGGAACAATAGATCCGGGGGTGTTTCATCAAGATTTGTCGCAGCGACAAGGAGTCATTTTCCGACAGTTCCCATAGCAACTGTCAGCGATAGTGCTTTTCATCCAATCACAATCAAGGAATTTGTCAGCGCTGACTAATTGTCTCTGCGACAAATCTTGATGAAACACCCCCCAGTACGTCATGTGTGCATCACATTGGCAAGCCGGTCCCGATTTCAATAGCATTACAAAGGAGCATTAAATTGGCATTCGACTTATTTTTACGGAAATACATTATATCGCGTTTAAGGGGATTCACATGCCATGAATATGAGGAATGGTCCGAAATTTAATGTGCCCTGAAAGTTTCGGGGAAAATGCCAGGCATCAAAATTCTGCATATCGCACGAATGAGCACGATAAAATTGAGTATGACATCTTTGCATGAAAAAGAATCAAATTTTGCCGAAAAAGCATGAAAATGTGTTTCACATATTAGCCAAATAGAGAGTGTGTTAAGGTTTCTCAAAGTTTGCCACATTGTATTTTTGCTTTCTTTTCTTGTTGGTTTTTTATTTTTGCTTTATTTTTGCTTTTTTCAGTATAGGTGTATAAGCTGGTAAGATCCAGAACAGGCATTTAATCAACATAATTGTTTCTAAAATATTTTGCACAAATATTTTTTGGAAATAATTAATAAAAATATCACTGACTAAATATCATGGACATCAATGTATCAAGGTGATTGACCTCCCCTTGATTATGACATTTAATCTAGTATGTGTTCGGGTTTATTTTCTTTCAGAGCTTCAGATTTGGAGTTAATCCGCTCTACTTTCTACTCCCAGCAACCATTGCGTGTTCCTTCAATTTCATGCTTCCGGTCGGCTCTCCCTCTAATGCCATGGCATATGCTGTGGGTCACCTCTCAGTACTCGACATGGTAATTATAATGATAATAATAATAATAATAATAATAATAATAATAATAATAATAATAATAATAATAATAATAATAATAATAACAATAATGATAATAGATGCAATTTATATAGTGCACGTATCCACTCTGCTCAGTGCTTCAGGCGCTTTGCCTTACCGTATTTGCTTTATTTTACTCAGTCACGTCTTTGCTTTCATAACGAGAATCTTTCCAGCGTCCAGGACGCTTTGTAAATGCAAAATCCGGAGGAACGACGCTTAACTAACGCTAAAACGTGCGTAGGTGTCGAGCGCTAGATGATCGCTTTCAACATCAGTCAAGCGTCTTCCTCCCGCATTTCTGCCCTTTTGTGGAACGTCATGAAAACGTTGGCTATAAACGCAAAGTTGTGAGACAGCCTTTCGATAAAACTTTTAATATTGCGAAGATT